>MJUT01035956.1:95981-107333 GCA_002080005.1 Gigantidas platifrons
CCGGAGAGAACCACCGACCATGGGCAAGCAACTGGTAAACTTTATCACTTGCGGCTGCGAGTCGAGTGCACCCTTTTTGTAATTTACAAAGCCGGGCGCGAACCTACGTACGCCGTATTGGTGATATGCTTGTATGAGTTGTTAGATCCAACGACCTAACTTATTGAGCCACTCGGCACCCGTGCCCCCAAGATCAACAGGAAAAAATCACATGAATAAAGGTCAAAAGAAAAAGAAACAAACATTTAATTCAGTATCGTGACATTACATTTTAATGTATACTTAAATAAGTTTTACTGTGTTCCGACTGACGGACAAACGACCATTGTTTTGTGCTTTGGCTTTGAATAAATTTATGTGTATACGTTTCATCAATAATAAATAAAATATTTTTTAACTTTAAATAATTGTTTCACGCGGACTACGACAGGTATCCCGTGCCTTGTGCAGGATGTCTTAGTTGATTAACTTTTTTTTCTTAAGCTTTAAATAATTGTTTCATGCAGACTACGACAGGTATCCTGTGCCTTGTGCAGGATATCTTAGTAGTATTTAACAAACTTGCCGAAAAGAAGGGAAACTATATATTATGACGAAATGGACCATGGAGTAAAAAAATGAATGGCTAAGTAATTAGACATGTATTCAATATAGAATATTGAGTAAAAAGCATGATTGGGTAAATAATTAGACACACATGCAACATGTATAGAACAGGTATCTGAACAGTTTTTGATTGATCTTAATTGGCTTTGATTACAATTAGCTATCACCCACTTTGAAGCCACAAATCAACTCAAAAAAATAATACAATCCAAGCTTATAAATGGTAATGATACGTTTGCACATTGTTTTCTTAACATAATTGATTAAAACAAAAGCAAATATCAGAATTAAAGAACGAAAATATGATGACAGCTTGCACACCTGAAAAGGAAAATAATTATGAATGAATCACTCATATTATCAAAAATGACAGTTATACAAATCTCAAGAACATACAAATGTACAAATAAAGGTTAATATCCCATTTCTTTATTTCGCGGCGTTTAATCGTCGATGTCTGTATAGTAAATCACAGAAAACACTGTGTTCGATTTTTCTCGGACATTTCACGGCGTTTTTTTTTCAAATTTCACCGACATTTTCGTGATTTCACCGACGTCGGCCCACAGTGATTTCTTGCTAAATCGCGCTGTTCGTGCTGTATAAATTATGAAGCAAAAGAAAAATTATTACATGTAGCAAAATGCAGTTGAATTCAGTTTCATTTATCAGCACAAAGATAAAAGTATATAATTTTGATGTTTTTAATTAAAAAAAATCAAGAAATGAAGATTTAAATATATTTATTACACTGAAAATAATTTGTAACAGCACATATTTTAACAGGGCTCAATTTTGCGACTATTTTGGTCGCCATGGCACCTAAAGATGTCATTTTGCGACCAAACTTTTGTCATAGGGCGCCAAATTGGCGACCGAGTATAAAAATGTAAACTTCCGGAAATGCGGTTCCTCTGCCGTTTGGCTACTCGATTTGAACTTAGTCGTGACCATGATTAAAGTCAAGACGATACATTTCATTATTCACTGTCAATTTTGTACATTTTTTCAAACGCAAATCCGATTTTATCTTAAATCGTGATCATTTTCATAACAATTGAATGATACATCGATTCAAACGCGCAAACAATTGTCGTAATATTAAAACTGGATGGAACGGAACCGCATTTCCGCAATATCCAGTGCACAACGTGAGCGAATTTTCGGCACAAAATACGATAAAATGTGATGTCCATACCTGTTTACCACTACGATTTCAGCGTAGTTTCTACCACTTTTGACTCCTAAATTATGCTCTACGCCCTCATAAGTTTTTTCTACGCCAACAAGTTGCAAAACTGAAAAAAAAAATCGCCAGAAAGTACTCTTGTTTCTTATGGTAGATATCCGAACGCAACACTGAATCTTTGTCGTTTGAGCAGTTTAAAATTATTTTATATCCATGCTCCTTACAAACACTTTGATGATCTAGTAACATGTGTCTGAAAATGAATGGTGGCATGCCAAAAGCAGGGGAGTGAGCTTGAAGAAGTCACTGCCATTGATAAGAGAAAGATGTAAACATGAATATACAGAAATTTGGAATTGTCTCAAACCCTCAACAAAGGGAGATACATTTTTACCGTGTTCTACTTGTGGCAGACTGACTTTTCGTGTCTGGTTAACGAAGTGATAACTGCCATATTTGAAATTTGTCGATGAAGTTGAGAGTTAAGGGAAAAAATCAGATTGATCGTAAATTGAGGTTTGCAAATATATAGAGATTGTATAATCTTATTTAGCAATGAATTATCTTTACATTTAATAATATGTACGATTATTGATCTATTAAGCTGTTTTCAGATATTTTATGTGATAGCCCTACTACTGTTATTCCAGGAAGCAAAAAAAATATATAAATAAAGTGCCGTAAATATTGATTTATTATCGAAACACGACAACAATATTGACATGATTGAAATAAAATTTCAATTTTTTTTTCAACAAAATAGCCCGCGGTCTTTCTCTAAATAAACGGCGAAAATCGCCGGCTACCGGCTTCTATTGAAAGCCCTGCCCATCTTGGAGTTATTGCCCTTTTTTCATCAAATTTTCAAAATTTTAATATTTTTCGTTCTTTATTTCAAAAAATATAAGAGATAGATGATAAGTTTAAACTGCAAAAATGTGCAGCATGTCAAGGTCTAGCGACCCTGCAATTGTGAAGGAAATCTGATTACACATCTTGGAGTTAATGTCCTTTTTTCATAAAATTTTCAAAATTTTAATACTTTTCGTTTTTTATTTCAAAAACTATAAGCGATAGATGATAAGTTTAAATTGCAAACATGTTCAGCATGTCAAGATCTACCAACCCTGCAATTCTGAAGAAATTTTATTAACTACAACTACATGGCAAGGAGTAATTAAACATATATTCCGGGTTTTTCTGTGAAATTTTTATTTCAGCCGATTTATACAGATTATGCAATTTAGGCATTTTTTGATAAAAGATCACATTTAAATCTTCTCCTCTGAAACCGCTGAACCAAATTAAACCAAACCTGGCAGGAATGGTCCCTGGGTGGTCCCTTTCAAAATTGTGTCCGACAGTCCCGCCTTCCATTCAAGATGGCTGCTGTTACTAAAAATAGAAATTTCTTCAATTGTCCATTGCTGCTTTAGTACAAATCAAAATGAGCTCAAATTTTAACTGCAGCTACATGGCATGGAGTAGTTTAAAATATATTCTGGGTTTTTCTCTGAAATTTTTCTTTCAGCCGATTTATACCGATTATGCAAATTAGGCATATTTTGATAAATGATCACATTTAAATCTTATTCTCTGAAACCGTTGAACCAAATTAAACCAAACCTGGCAGGGTGGGTCACTTTGGTGGAATGGTCCTTGGATGGTCCCCTTCCAAAATTGTGTCCGGTGATCCCGACTTCCAATAAAAATTAAAATAGAAAAAAGGGGGGATGAAATTTAAAAAAAAATCTTCTCCTCTGAAACTACTGAGCCAATCTCAACCAAACTTTGCTGAAATGATCCTTGGGTGGTCCCCTTCCAAAATTTCAGATCTCCGACCAAGATGGCCGCCACAGCCGAACTTAGCTTAACATAGGACCCTATGGGGAATTCACATAAAAATCTTCTTGTCTGGAACCAGTTGCTCAATTGGAACGAAACTTTGATAAAATATTCATTGGATGGTCCTCTTCCAAAATTGTGTCTGGTGGTCCCGCCCTCTGACCAAGTTGGCTGCACAGCTGAACTTAGTTTAACATAGGACCCTGTGGGAAATTCACATAAAAACCATATTGTCTGGAACCAGTAGCTCAGTTAGAACCAAACCCTGATGGAATAGTCATTCGATGGTCCTTTTCCAAAGTTGTGTCCGACAGTCACGCACTCCCACCAAGATGGCCACCACAGTGCAGTTGTGTTGTTATTGAAAGCAGCTTTGATCCAGGTGAGCGATTAGAGGCTCCTGGGAGCCTCTGGTTAATGATTAAAATCAATTCCTAGGTAAAGAATATTTGGTCATAAATTTATAAACCATATAAAATTAATTTGTAATTGTACTTTAAATTTCTTTACTAATTTAGTAATTACACACACCTATAAATCATTAATGATAATTAATCCTCAACAAATGTTAATTGTATTATTTACCTTACTTCTATTTAATATCAATCAAAAGACTTGAGTAACAAAGTATCTTTAATCATCATCTTGCCATCACTTGGCGTACGTCGTCGTCGTCCGTCATACATCGTAAACTTGTTCAAAAATCTTCTCCTCTGAAACTACTAGACCAATTGAAACCAAACTTGGTCTGAATCATCACTAGGGTGTCTAGTTTCAAAATTGTGTCCGGTGATGCCGTACACCAACCAATATGGCCACTGTTACTAAAAATAGAACATATGGTAAAATTGCAGGTTTTTGGGTAATAACTCAAAAACCATTAATATATCAGAAATCTGACATGGGGTAAAAATGATCAGCACAGCAAGATCTACCTACCCTGCAACTTTGAAGTAAATCTGATTTAATACCCATCATGGAGTTATTACCCTTTTTTCATCAAATTTTTAAAATTTTAATACTTTTCGTCTTATATTTCAAAAACTATAAGCATTAGAGGTTAAGTTGTATTGCAAAAATGTGCAGCATGTCAAGATCTACCTACCCTGCAATTTTAAGTAAATCCCATTACCCATTTCGGAGTTATTTCCCTTTTTTCATCAAATTTTCAAAATTTTAATACTTTTCGTCCTTTATTTCAAAAACTATAAGAGATAGATGTTAAGTTTAAACTGCAAACATGTTCAGCATGTCAAGATCTACCTACCCTGCAATTTTGAAGTAAATCTGATTACCCATTTTGGAGTTATTGCCCTTTTTATCTCACCTGACCCAAAGGTGTCCGTTTTCCGTCCGTCGGTTAACTTTTCACATTTTAATCAACTCCTCTGAAACCACTAATTCAAATTACACCAAACCTGGCAGGGATGGTCCTTGGGTGGATCCCTTTCAAAACTGTGTTCGACAGCCCCACCTTCCATTCAAGATGGCTGCTGTTACTAAAAATATAAATTTCTTCAATTGTCCATTGCTGCTTTAGTATAAGTCAAAATGAGCTCAAATTTTTAACTGCAGCTACATGGCAAGGAGTAGTTTAACATATATTCCAGGTTTTTCTGTGAAATTTTTCTTTTAGCCTATTTATACCGATTAGGCAAATTAGGCATATTTTGATAAAAGATCACATTTAAATCTTCTCCTCTGAAACCACTGAACCAAATTACACCGAACCTGGAAGGGATGGTCCTTGGGTGGGTCCCTTTCAAAATTGTGTCCGACAGCCCAGCCTTCCATTCAAGATGGCTGCTGTTACTAAAAATAGAAATTTCGTCAGTTGTCCATTGCTGCTTTAATATAAGTCAAAATGAGCTCAAATCTTAACTGCAGCTACATGGCAAGGCAGTGTTTTCAATTTAAGCCGGCAAAATCAGCCGCCTATCGCAGATTTTTTTCCGGCTATGAAATTTCCGTCAAAAATAACTCAGTAGCGTATTTGCGTATGAGGTCGGATTTGTCGTATTTGTTTTAGAAAGTCAATTTCCAGGCCATTAGGCCTCGACATTAACGTTTGTCCGATACCAGTGAAAACTGACGTCGGACAAGTAGATCTTGTATTACGGTTGTCCGACGGGACAAGTGAAAAAATCAGATTCCCAAACGTGCCGGTACGATGGACAAAAAATCCAGTAAAAATCATTTATTTCCACCGGTATAAAATACTGGGTTTACTGTATAAAAGAGCCCTGTTTGATCTCCAATTTGTCCATAATTTATTTTGATTAAAACTAAAGTGAAACACCAGATCAAAACTCTTTTATTGTATCATTTCGTTCCTCCATGCTTTGATGAAGTTCAAGGACATTGACAAAATTAAAGTCGCAATCTCAGAAACGCTTTAATGAACGAAAATATCAATATTTGAAATATAAGAACAAGAATTACGCCGGAACGAACACGTAAAAATTATCGGATATCAATTTGGCACCAAATTTAAACTTAGGTCTTTTGTGCAAAATACGATAGAGGACTTGATTTAGGCTTTTGGGAAATATTGAAACCTTTGAAATGGATAAATATTACAAGCTTTTTCCTGATTAAGACAAATGGTTGAAAAGATGCACTAAAATTTTATTTCTCTGGGAGTTTAAATAAAATAGTTTGCTTTATTTATATATCAGAGATGTAGCTAATCGTCGGCCCTGTCGGACCGAGGGGGCAGAATTTTAGAGGGTCCGGCAAATGACGTCTTTGTGTCAGACCTAATGACCGGCAAACATTTTTGCTGCTTGGGGCTGTCAAATATTAAATTTTTGTCGGTCCTGGTTACCTCTTAGACCCCTATACGAAGGATCTTTGATTATCGTTAATAAAGTCGTAAACAAATCGGTAGAAATTTCTGTTCCTTTCTGTTTATGGTAAATTTCGGGAACCAGTTCCCATTCCGGATTTTATTTTGTATCCTATCGGTAATCGTTGTAAATTGTAATTTGATCATTTCCGTTATGGCTGCATGGCCAATTAAGTTTACGGAGGGGTCTAAATCTGACAAAAAAGCACACATTACCTATCGAATAAAAAAAGCCAAAAGGTCGGCATATGAGGAAGAGAGGCGACCAGGGCGATCCTTTAATCAAAAATGGAAGGACAAAATGAACAAACAAATGACGACTTGATATCAAAATACTCATTAGAGGAATAATAAAATCTTAATAATATGAAGTATTGATTATTTGATGTTGCAGAGATATCTAAATTGAATGTGGTCTCAGTCACTAACCCCCCTTTGGCAATATCCTTAATCTGATTCTGGTCGTAGTAGTCGTTAACTGTGTCAAGGCTTTCTGCTTCTTCCTCTAGCCAGTCCAGGTAGTCTCCATCAATAGGTTGATGATTCTACTACTTTTGGGTGTGTGCAGGACAAAGATAATTAAAAATAATTTTGAAAAGTGCTGTATAATATTTACAGGTGCAAGTAAAAACAGACTTTATCACTTATTAAAGTTATTTCAGCTGGCTGATGAGGACATTGAAGGTTTCAAGGCTCCCTGCATTGGCAACGTTGGCTGGCAACTGAATTCCATTCCCGTATAGTTCTCGGATAAAAAGATTCTCTCCTCAAGGTTGTTGAGCTTGCTGGGATTTGGAAAGATCGATCGTGCATGTTCCTAGATAAGCGCTTGGGTGTTACAAGTTTGCTTGTTGGATCTATTTTAACTAGCAGGGTTTCCTCTGGGTTGAATTTTTTTTGAGCCAACACTTGAGCCAAAAACTAAATTTTTGAGCCACTTTAAAATATTTTGAGCCATAAATACTTCAAAAAATTTTGATGATGACCACCTCCTAAAAGCTTCTATAAAATTAAATGTATTTGCCAATGGCCCCTCCAATGGAATAATCATTAAATTGTATAAATTACAAGTGTTAAGCCTGTTCCTTAATTTTGTTTTAATTAAGTTTTGTCTACTAAAGCCTCGTTCAGCATCTTCAGTTTGCACTGCCTGCTTGCCATGGCCCCATAATTCGGACAGTTTCATTACTTTTCCCAGAATATTACTTTCAAAAACTAATTGTCTTTTCCGTCCCATTTTAAAAACGTAAAATGGAGTTAAAAATTTCGATGCATTTAAAACAATAGTGCTAAAATAAATGACAAGTAAAGTTACTTAAAATTATATGAAAACAATTCACGAACTGACAGAGAGAAGTCATTCACCCGAGACCATTAATTAACACCTTTGTTTGACTTACCTTTTATGTATTTTACAAGTTAATTATCCTATCAACAGATAAACATTAGGAACACCTGATTATCGATTTTCTGTCACTTGATCAGTTCATGGGTAACATTCGAAGCTTTCCGAATAGCGTTATGGGCGTTCCGAAGTAACGAACTAGAAAATGTCCGCCAGAACAGACGATGAACATTCGAAATCTTTTGCGCCACATTTTTGAGCCAAAGTAAATATTTTATCGCCAAAATCATAGATTTTTCGCCAAATGCGCAAATGGCGCACGCCAGCGGAAACCCTGAACTAGGTTGTTGCTGATCTTGTATAGCAACACTAGCCTTGCTTGTCTTCTACGGGCTTCTAATGATGTCCACTGTAGTTGGTGTAACAGACGAGGTGTTATGATATCTGTTTCTTACATATTTTGCTGCCCGTCTTTGTACCATGTCAAGGTTATGCCTGTTATTTTGTTGATAAGGATCCCATGTAGTACATGCGTATTCCATCGTAGGTCTTACTAGTGCCTTGTATGCGTTCTCTTTTACTTTTGGATTAGGCCAAAATAAAGGTATTGTTTGTTTCCCCTCGCCCGACCGACTCAGAGAAAGTCCCACCGACCCAAAAGTTTTTATTCTGTTTTTTTAGCGACATTTTTTTTTATTTCCGGATAAATTTCGGAGTCATTTCCGGTGCCGATTAGCGTTTTATGGTGACCGGAAGTTTCTATTTTTTCATTGGATTCGATCTAAAATCAAGAAACAATACGATTAAACCTTGTTGTATTAGGCTTTGTATGTGGCCATGGGAATTAACAATATAAAATACTGCTGGAGAAAAAAACAACTTTTGACCTACCTACCCTCCTGTGAAATCCAGGGTTGGGAGAGGGGAAACAAACATATTTTTAAATGTGGCCTTACTGATGTTAATGTTTCGTTTGAGGAAGCTCAGTGTGCTGTTTGCTCGTTTGCATATATTTGCAATGTGGACATTCCATTTCAAATCTGATGATATTGTTACTCCTAGATATTTTGTGGATGTATTGACCTGTTCTTTAAGATTGTCCCTTTAATCATACTGTATTGAAAGTGAAATATTAAAAAAATTTCTAAAAAAAAGTAGGTCTGGCAAAACTCTCTTACTTGCAGGACCCAATGTCTGAAAGGAAAAAAAAATTATCTGCAACTCTGATATATAAAAAAAAAAATTGTACAAAATGCTAACTTCAAAGCAGACTTGTTTTAGCAAACAATGTTCAGATAAATACAAAAAAAAAAATGTATATATAAGGCCATGCAAAGTTAATTACTTGGTTCTCAGGCCCTTTTTTGTCAAAATTGATGAGGGAGGGCGGCATTTTTTTTTATCCTTTTACTGCTGTAAAAAGTGATGAGGGAGGCATTTTTTCTTCTTTTTTTTTTGTGAAAAATATGGCAATGTATAAATCTTTTCATTACTTTATTGAAAATTTCAATTTTATTTCTTCCGATGGTGGTAGAAACATCACAAGTGGTTAATTTTTATGGAAACGTCCAATCCGCTGGTGCCAACGTACCATTTTTTATCTCCGTAAACAATTCCAATAAGGTACAAGCTTCGGAGAAGCCTCCTATTATGTTTCCTGGTAAAACTGGCAAACATTTGTGCCGAATTTGCACAGAAACGATTGACATTTTGTCTAAATGTCAAACGGAAACACGTTTTTTATTTATACATTGTCATAACGATGCTTTAAATCTCATTTAAGCATGATGCGTTTTAAAGCGTTTCATCGACCACACGATATAAGAGAAAAACGGATGCGGTTGTTTTTTCCGTACGGACAGCGCTACCGCATTTAAACATTTGTTTTTACTATTTTTGCAAAAAAATCGGCAATGCGGCGACGAATTTCCACATGCGGGCGGGCCTGAGAACCAAGAAATTAACTTTGTATGGCCTAAAGTTAATTTGCATTTTTATCATTTTTATTAAAAACAAATTTGGACTTTCCGACAACTAAAAGATTGAGTCGGACAAGTACTTTTTTAGTTAGTTGTCCAAAGGGACAAGTTAAAAAAAAATTTAATGTAGAGGCCTGGCCATCACTTGTGCACTTGATTATATAATATATGGTAAGTTGTATAAGAAACGGTGATCTAGATTCAATACGATTTTATAAACAAACCATGACAGAAAAGTGAAAAGGAAAGATAGATGATTTCTTTCAACCCCTCGCAAAACGGAAGTAGAGTAAAGGTAAGAAGTTCATGTTTACATAATGCATGAAAGCCCACTGTGACATCATGAGAGGGTACCCGTTGACAAGAAACAAGTGCCTGTCGATCGACTGACTTTTCAATATTCTGTCTACAATTTTTTACTAACTATTTATTTAACAGTGTTCTCTCCACTTCTAGGACTATAGAAAATAACTTTAATATGCATCAAGGCTTTGGATTTAATGAAATTATATTGAAATAAAGTGTTGATTCACACAGACATGTATAAAACCATTCACCATGCTTATATGTTACAAAGCCAGCTAGCATTAAGCAGTGGATGACTAAGAACCAAGAGGTACATATACAACAAAACATGCAGAAGTGTCAGAATTTAGGCAGTTCCAGAAAATAGTGTTCCCTCCCTCCAGGAAGGCACTTTCTGTTTTTTTATATACATGTACATGATATAGGTATTATTACTGAAGATAAATTTGTACACACTAAGCTATTATGTATGAAATTAAGAAAATTCAAGTTATATATGCTTTATATTGCTACTGCCTAGGGTGGTTTGGTAGAAGCAATCCTGACTGGAGGCTATACTATTTTCTGGAACAGCACAATATACATGTTGGTGAAAGCATAATATTAACAAGATACACAAACTTTTGGTTAAATATTGCAGAGAAGTAACAAATGAAAAAGACATTGTGGGGTTGCTATATACATGTATATAAAAACAGATTAGAACAGTTAAGATAAACATACATTATTATAGCATACTGAACTCATTTTTTTGTTAGCCTACAAAAATATGCTTGAAAGAAAAAGTGTGCAGTGTATATGTTTTTACCTTTAAAATTTCAGTCAAAATATGGTTCATCAAATGAGCTATTAATGCATTTCTTGGTAAGAGAAAGGGGGCCAGCAGATAGTCTGAGAGGCCAAGAAAAATGGCCCCAAAATGCTAAATCTCTTTTATGGCCGGAAAGCCCCCCTGGATCCGCTGGGGGCCTTAAGCGGCCCCCAGACCCCTCGCCGATATATTTTTTTCCGCCTATTTGCCAATTTTTTCCTCCTTTTGAAATTATTTCTGAAAACACTGCAAGGAGTAGTTTAACTTATATTCCGGGTTTTTTTTTTTTCTTTCTTTCAGCCGAATTATACCGATTATGCAAATTAGGTATATTTAAGTCTCCCAAACAACGTTTGGAGACTTATTGTTTTTGCTCCGTTTCTTCTTATTATTATTATTTTAATTTTTTTTTTTTATTATTAT
>MJUT01035956.1:125965-151266 GCA_002080005.1 Gigantidas platifrons
AGTTTGAATTGCAAACATGTTCAGCATGATAAGATCTACCAACCCTGGAATTTTGAAGAAAATCTGATTACCCATCTTGGAGTTATTGCCCTTTTTTCATCAAATTTTCAAAATTTTAATACTTTTCATTCTTTATTTCAAAAAGTATAAGAGATAGATGATAAGTTGAAACAGCAAAAATGTGCAGAATGTCAAGATCTATCAATGCTGCAATTTTGCAGAAAATCTGATTACCCATCTTGGAGTTATTGCCCTTATTTCATAAAATTTTCAAAATTTTAATACTTTTCTCTCTTTATTTCAAAAACTATAAGAGATAGATGATAAGTTGAAACTGCAAAAATGTTCAGCATGTCAAGATCTACCTACCCTGCAATTGTAGAAAATCTAATTACTCATCTTGGAGTTATTGCCCTTTTTTCATCAAATTTTCAAAATTTTAATACTTTTCGTTTTTTATTTCAAAAACTATAAGAGATAGATGATAAGTTTGAATTGCAAACATGTTCATCATGATAAGATCTAACAACCCTGCAATTTTGAAGAAAATCTGATTACTCATCTTGGAGTTATTGCCCTTTTCCCATCAAATTTTCAAAATTTTAATACTTTTTGCTCTTTATTTCAAAAACTATAAGAGACTGATGATAAGTTGAAACAGCACAAATGTGCAGCATGTCAAGATCTACCTACCCTGCAATTGTGAAGAAAATCTAATTACACATCTTGGAGTTATTGCCCTTTTTTCATCAAATTTTCAAAATTTTAATACTTTTCGTCCTTTATTTCAAAAACTATAAGAGATAGATGTCAAGTTTAAACTGCAAAAATGTTCAGGATGTCAAGATCTACAAAAAAAGTTCACAGTTGAAAATATCTGACAACTATGTGAAGAGTTATTCCTCTTGAAATGCATTTTTTTTTTTTACCTTCACTGCTTTTGGTTACTCAAATAATCAAAGGGAATCAACTCTATTACAAAATGTGAAGTAGCAAAAGCTAAATTTTGAGACTCATTGACATTTATGTTTTTTATAGCAATGTTGATAACATACATTAAAGGGGGAACCCCTGCCCAAATTATTTTGGAGAGGGGGTCTGCAATGACGAGGGCTACATTTGTAATTTTTTATCAAGTTTTATTGACATGTTATTATACCCAGGTGAGCTATACAGGCTCATGGGAGCCTCTAGTTTATATAGCCAATGAAGGACGTCATGTTAGAACGATGCGTTAAATTAGGAATAGCATTAAGTACGTGGCAAGATATTTACAAAGGCGTACCTCAGGGATCAATCTGAGGGCCAGTACTTTTTAACATATTTATAAATGATATATTTTATTTCATATCTGACAGTTCCCTATATAATTATGCAGACGATAATACATTATCATATTCTGGCTACAATTTAGATAAAATTATAAACACCTTGGAAAAAGACAGTCTTAATCTAATTGATTGGTTTACCTCAAATCAAATGAAAGCGAATCCTGATAAATTTCAAGCAATTGCTATTGGTAAAAACACACAATCTAAAAATATTTCTTTTAATTTAAATGGTAATATTATAAAAACTGAGGATGAAGTTAAGCTCCTTGGAGTAACAATTGATTAGGCCAAATAAAAATGATTGTTGGTTTCTCCTAACATAGTGAAATTTTTAAGGGCCGGCAGCCAGGGTTTTCTTTTTTTTTTTCTTTTTTTCTTTTTTTTACTCAAGAGATATTGCAAATCAGGGTTTTGTTATCTTTCCCATGAAGGTCAGAAAATATATCATAAAGGTTAAACATTTTGCATCACTCTTATTTCGTTTGAAAAATGCGAACATTTCTGTAAATGAACAGCCAGAATGGTTCCACTGGGCACACCGCCGATGGCCATTTTATACACACTGTACGTCACGTACATGTTTTAGATCATGGTCCTTTTACCGATATCGTAAGCGCTTTGGCGATCTAGATCAATGACCTTGACAGGTGGAAAAAACATTGAAAAAGCATGGCTGCACTTTATCTCCACGAATTTTGAAAATGTCTGTAATTGTTTACGATAACAAAAATCTCCATATCACTGAGTTAGAAGATACACGGCCGATGTTTATTTTATTTTATTTTATTTATCAGTAATAAAATATAACGACCCGGCAGTAAACATTGACCCGGTCGGGTTAGGGGAAACATACAATCATTTTTCTGTGGCCTTATCAATTAAAATTTAACTCTCACATCACAAATATCTGTAGTAAAGCTTCTTGGCAACTTAATGTGTTAAAAAGAATGGGAAAATATTTAAATAGATTAGGCAAATTCAGGGTTAGAAATTAACTTTTGCAGTTACTAGCCCAAAGGGCTAGTAGAAGATATCAATCACTAGTCCCTAGAAATCTAAACTAGTCCTGTAGATGTGGTGAGCACCCTAGAGGGTTCGAGTTGATTTATACAATATTTATTATCAAATCCCCCCCCGAAAAATGTTGAAAATCTAGATGCAAAATCCTGTAATCTGAGGGTTTTTCGGAGTGAAAATGTCTTTCCCAAAAAGACAGTTTTGAGGGTGATTTTTTTTCCTTCAAATCTGAAAATAATGAAATTTGATATAATTGCCAAAATGAGATAGCTACCAAAGAACACAGGACAATGATTTCACAGTTTAGCCCTTCAATGATTATCAAAACCCATAATACATGAAGCAAATGGCATACCCTTCCAAAGCACTTAAATTGTAGTTTTTATTTCAAGTGAAAAATTTGTTATTTAAAGGGATATTATCTACGATTTTTTTTGAAAATTTATAACTGTCCATAAATGATTTGTTTAAGCTATCATTAAACAGTTATACTGTTATGCTACAAAATATACGATTGGTGTTCTTTTTTTGACAAAAAAGACCCAAAACTATCGTTATCGGAATTATTGTTCGGATGACAGAAATTCCAAGTGAAAGTAAAAGTAAAAATGGAAGTTTGGAATTCTCGGGGGTTTAGCTTTGAGGTAAGGAAAATACTGTTAAGATTCAAACACTTCATGATTGTCACGCTTGTTTAATGTTGTTTGAATCTTAACGTTTCGTAGCGTATTCGCCAATAATTCGGTGTTTAATCTTCATTTTATGAAGGTCAGTACGGAAAACAACAATAATTTTGGGTATGAAAAAATACAAATGTGGTAGACAATATACCTTTAAACAGATTGGATCAATAAACACATTTATCAATACATCAATTTTATATAGTTTTAATTGTTACCTATATGAAAATCTGGATTTAATCATCATTTTCAGTACTTAATTACACAAATTTGTATATTTAAAACCATATATTTCAGCAAAATTATCATTGTTCTTCTTTTCTCAATCGTGGCAATTTGCAGATCGACATGAAGAAAAGAAGCCATAATCTACGTTTTACATAGTTTTATGTGTTACCTATATGAAAATCTAGATTTAATAATCATTTTCAGTACTTTATTACAAAAAAAAAAAAATTTTAAACGATATATTTGAGCAAATATTGTCATTGTTCTGCTTTTCCCAATCGCGGAGAAATGAAATTGTATTTGTCAATGTCAAATTTGCGCTTGAATATTTGGAAAACAATTTAATTATTTCAAACGTTTGTGTGATCGTCCTCCAAGCGCTTTAAACAACGTAGTTTTATAAGTAATTTTCAAGCGCATGTTTGACACAGTTGTAAATGGTGTAACCTAAAGGAAAGAAACGAACAGAGACAATAACGGTTTTCCAACTCGTCGTGATACATACTGGTCTCTTTTTTTACTAGCCCAAGCGGACAAGTACCTAGGAGATATGTGTTGTCCGTGGGGAAAATTACTAGTCTCGGACTAGCGGACAATCGTTAATGTCGAACCCTGAAATTAACTATATATCACTCATTTATTCTATCAAACTTTAACTACTGCCCAGTAATTTGGCATTTTTGTTCTGAAGCTAATACTAAAAAGATGGAAAAAATTCAAGAGAGAGCACTAAAATTTATATATAATGAAAACCACTCCACATAAGAAGAACTTCTGGCTAAATCAAAATTACCTTCTCTAAAAATTAGGCGTATACGTACAATAGCTATTGAAACATTTAAATTATAAATAAGGAAACCCCTCAATATCTACATGATCTTGTATAACTTTAAAAAATAATAAATATAATTTTAGGTAGAGCAATACAGCACATATACCAACAGTCAAGACTACCCGGTATGGATTGAACTCTTTTAGATACTATGCTTCAAAAACTTGGAATGAGCTGCCAGACTATTTCAGGAAAGAAACATCTTTCAATCAATGTAAGAGCTTAATAAACTCGTGGAATGGCAGCTCATGTCACTGCAGCTTCTGTGCATGATTTTAAATTATTTTCATACTTTTTTGCTTTATTTTTAATATTTTTAGATATAGATGCATGTGCTTTAAAAAAAGTTTTTTTAAATGTTGCTGGTTTCTAAGTGTCTCATTTTATCCATGCTTTTTCTTTATTCACATCAATATATAATGTGCTTTTAAATTATGCTTCTGCTGTGTTTTAAATTGCTTTCATATTTTAGTTTGGTTTGAATTTCATAAAAAATTTTAATATGACTGGTTTTTTTTTACAAATATTGTTTGCATGTTTTTGTTTTATTGTTTATATATGCATATTCTTATGTCAGATTTAAAAGCTCATTAGAGCTTGTGTTGTAATGTTTGATTTCTCCGACTTTAAATAAAGCTTATTGTATTGTATTGTACATACTTAGCTAATGCAATGATTAAATTTTGTTGCAGCATTCTTTTTTAATCAATGTATTAACTAATCATATTTAATCATTGAATTAGCTAATTATGTGATTAGGAATTAAAAATGCAATTATGGCTAATCATATGATTAGCTTAATCGCAAGTTCAACAACGGACCCCAGGTAAATTAACAAGTACTACAAAATGCAAAGGTATCTTGTATGACATATATGTTTTTACTAAGGGGGGCGTCCTGGTTGTGATTATATGGTAGTTGAATTTACAACTACCTGCGCAATCAGTGCCTATCACCACTGAGTTCGAATCCCACTCATGGCAAGGTATTCTTGATGCAACATAATATGATAACGTTTGTTAGTGACTTAAAGGCATATTGTCTACCAAAACCGTAATTTTTCATGCCCAAAATTATTATCGTTTTCCGTACTGACCTTCATAAAATGAAGATTAAACACCGAATTATTGGCGAATACGCTACGAAACCAAGAAACGTTAAGATTCAAACAACATTAAACGAGCGTGACAATTCAAATTGTTTGAATCTTAACAGTATTTTCCTTACCTCAAAGCTAAAACCCCGAGAGTTCCGAACTTCCGTTTTTTATAGGTGGCGCTGTTACTTTCACTTTGAATTTTTGTCATACCGGACAATAATTCCGTTAACGATAGTTTTGGGTCTTTTTTGTCCAAGAAAGAACACCAATCGTATCTTTTGCAGCATAACTGTTTAATGATAGCTTAGGCCATACAAAATAATACCTGTGTTTCCGATTTCCCGACCGACCCTATTTTTTAGCGCCGACCCTAATTATTTTTCAGCAAATTAAAAAAAATAATTTAATTGTTTTCCGGAGTTCCGGTATTTTCTCGTAATTTGAGCATAGTTCTCCTGATAGTGGAGGAATTTTTCAACAGAAAAACAATGGCGGCGCACATGCTATGTTCATCACGAGTAGTGGCAATGCAATTTAGGAATGCTGCCACATGGGTCCCATAAATACCATCTCATTTGTTGAGACCCGAAGAACCTTGAAGGAAGTTTTCGAGGAACACCATGGTGAAATGCCTAACACCGGATTTATTCTGGATGTGAAATGGCAAGTCCGTGACGGTGCACATTACCAAATAAATGAGTGTTTGAGTAAACTTTGACCATTGACGACTTGACAAACTTCGAACCAAAACATATTGAGTTTGGATGTAAGAAAACTGAAGCTCAAGTAGTTACTTATGACTGAATTCTGAACTTTATTCTTGTTGAGAGAGTTCAATTTTGAAAAAAAACTTTCATCATTTTTATTTTATCTTTTTGTGCAGAAAACTTTAAAAATGTTTACTATTTTCAGATAAATTAAAAAGTATCAGTGATGTGAAGTGTCATTAAAGTTCAGTCACAATTATATTTTTATTTTGTTATACCCACAAACAATGTTTGGGGGATATGGAGTGAGTGATTGTTGTTTAACACGAACTCAGCTATTTTTCAGCTATATCATGGCAAGAACAAGTTAATTTTCAATGAAATGATGATGAGACCCGCTTTGTACTAGACCAACACGCTTAGTTGGATTTTTATAGTGCTAGCTCACCGAAACAACATTCCACGGATAGACATGTCGCACCACTCGAACATATTATCCTGATTCCGAACCAACCAGTCTTTACTCTGTCTCCTTAATGCTGCATGCTTATCGGAGAAGAAACATATACCAATTTTATAGTCTTTGGTTCGACTCGATCCCACGATCTACTGCACTCGAGCCAAGCACGCTAACCATTACACCACCGATGCGGTTCTGGGAGATATGGATGCATAGGAATCAGTCTGTCTGTTGGATCCAAACATCTCCCAAGTCCTTTTTCCAATATTCACCAAAAACTATATTCAATACCAGATAATGATGTGCAAACATCCTAGGAGGCTGTATGACAAAATATGATGATTTCAGTTTCCGTATTGTCAACTTCCCATTCTTGTATACTAACACACTCTCATGAATGTTTTGACCTGGTTCAAGACTTTGTTCTGAATGTTTGCTAAAATGGGTGTCTGCACTTGACTTTCCTGGTTTGTTAATACTGAAGACCATGTCAGTTGTTTGCTGAATATTAGTTGTTTAACCTGATATTAAAATCTGTAACATACACATATTTAATATGTAACATTCAAGGCATGATACAGCCACTAGACAGATATGGATAACAGAGGAAGAAGTCCTTCCAATCTTCTGTATACAGGTTCATGTGTAAGAAAGAAATGAAATATGACATTAAAAAGACAACTTCTTCGTATGGTTATTCATACTATGATAATTATATATAAGTTATACTAGATAGCACTTCCGCTTTATGTGCTTCTATATATGGTGGTGCTTAAATTATTTTTTTTTTAAATGCCTACCTATACCTACCCTATTTTTTTTCTGCATGAAACCTGAAACACACATATTATTTTGTTTGGCCTTAAATAAATCATTTATGGCCAGTTAAAATTTTTCAACAATATCGTAGACAATATGCCTTTAAGGAAGATCGGTGGTTTTCTCCATGTACTCTGGTTTACTCTACCAATAAAACTGATCAACACGATAAAAAGCTGAAATATTGTTGAAAGTGGCCTTAAACACCATAAACCATAAGTCAGCCATACATTATTCTAGCTAACAACAGTTACAAAGTTGGAGCTATCTAATGCAATGACTTGTATGAGTTAAAAATAACCAACTCCTACTATAACAAGGTTTCTCTGTAATATAGTTTGACGATACTAAGTCAGTTACCATGGAAGACTACAAAAACATGGTTACCACGGATGTCAGCCAAGTCAACAATGTTAACTTAAAAGTTAAAAGTCTAGTAGCCTTAGATGATGTTACAGCCACAGACAGGGTACTGGCAATAACAGAAATATCAGATGGCGTGGAAAACATAACTAGGGAAGGCAAGAAAATTACCAATATCTGTCCACAGAATTCTGATGTCACAACAACAGGAGGAGGAGGTAATTCTTATGGTATGATCTAAATATTACCTCTATAACATTGCTGTATATGTCTCCCAAATAAAAAGGCCATGTGAGCTTTTACCATCGCTTGATGTCTTGTCGTACATCATATCTGCATAATTCCACATTTGATTGATATAAGTTGTTTTGAAAAGGTCATACTACATGTATCATCAAATATGTAGTATTAAAATTTTCTGTGGGAAATCATAAACCTTTTTCTTATTTTAGGAAATAAAATTTTTTGATTTTACATTAAAAGTTGAATAATAATTGACATTGTAAAAACTTTTGAAAACTATATAAAGTTATAGCAATTAGTTGTACATTATACACAGTCCTTACGATGAGCACCTGTCCCTTGCCCAAGACCAGTAAAACTTTGTTCGGACCAGTAAATTTTTCAGTTTTTATTTAGAACTATATAAAAATCAGCAGAGGATGTTTGAGCGCTTCGATAGGACATTTGAGCGAGAGAAAAAATCGGACGTTTGAGCGCCAAAGTATAACCCATTTGAGTGCCAGATTTTTAACCCATTTGAGCGAAAATAAAAAAAACACCATAGCCCATTTGAGCGCTGGAATTTTTATCCCATTCGAGCGAATTATTAATCTCAATACCTCTTCTGTTTGCCAGACTTGGCAGTCTCTAGATTGGGGGGGGCACTTCGTCGATGCTCCTCATCTTAATATACGTTGCAGTTTGAAACTTAATATTGTCAATAAAAAAGTATATTGTTGGGTGACTGCTGTAAAATTGCTAGTTGTAATGCACGTGGAATGATTCTGGACCACTGTTTGAATCTGATGGAACCTGCAACCATAAAATAGCTAGGCTGAAACATTGATTCATCTGTCATATAGTAATCTGTTAAATAATTCGGAAATTCAACAACTCTTTTGTCAGCCGAACAAACAGACATAAAGTCCTCCACGAAACAGTCTGCTACTTCATCTCTGTTCAGGAAAGCTACACTTGTATACCAAAATGTCCTTTCATCCATTTTCCTATTTCTAACTCTGCTTCCTTATACTCCGAACTAAGGCCTACTTTTTTGATCTTGCACCACCAGGCCTGTCCAAAATGAAATCTACAGCATTTGACTGTGAAGAATTGTTTCATTACTACCATGACTCTTTCTTCAAAATCAATGTGAACGTTGGTTCAAACGTATGCACTTTATTATAGCTGAAAAGGCATTGCTAAAATGAGTTATTGAAAATACAGGTAGGTTAAAAAATCCGGCGCTTAAATGGGTTATGCAAATTACAGGTAAACTCATTAACCTGGCGCTCAAATGGGTTATAAGTACGGCACTCAAATGTCCTGCACCCATGAAAATTAATTCAATAATTTGCTTCGAAACAGTACATTCAAATTTTCATTTCGAGGACTGTTAAATACGTTACAGTTATAACTGTGAACATGTACAACTCTTCTCGAAAGGACCATAACATTATAATTATAACATTTCTATCTGAATGTTCTAATATTAAAACATAAATCTGAATTAACAAAAAAAATGCAGAAATATGTACATAGAAAGTGGCTTTTAGCCAATTGGCCCCCTTCCATTTTACGCAAGAACGTCAGATAATATCTATTGAAAATTACAATCACTTTATTAGCTGGTAAAAATTGTTCAATAGTTACAGAAGACTACTTTCTTCAACTTTCAGCTCTTCCAATACCAATTTCACAGACTGAAGTGAAATACTGTAAAAATCGTTTCGAAAATTTCAAAACTGGAATGGCAACTTGGCTAGTATTTTTTTGGTGTTTTTCCTGTATTAATGGTAATCCAATAGGAACAGAAGGTAAGTACTAAACAAAACATTTGTCAAAAGTAAGTAATCAAAACCATTGGGTAGACATTTTTTTTGGTATTTAATATTTAACCAGAAGTTAAAAGGATTATAGGTGTTTTATGCCAATATCAGCAACATTTCAGTAATATCATGTCTGTCAGTTTTATTGGTAGAGGAAAATAGGTTGTTCAGAGAGAACCACATTATTGAACTGACATGTATTGTTCATGGATATTTCAGGGTCATTTTTTATCGTCCTTCTAGGGGAGAAAGATATATTGTTTTTGTGCTGCCTGTCTCTCATTCTCAAAAGCTAATTTTAAATTGGAGTTTTTTTATTACTTCTCAACCTTGCGTATTAATATTTGGAGATTTTGATATCTTTTCAAAAGTTTGATTGGACCATTTGTGCAGGAGTAATTGTTCTTTTTGACTCTTTTTCATGAAAAAGTGTGTACGCACAACACTTCCTACATTTTAATGGGAATGATACAGGTTTGTGTGATTATATTATTTTTTTTGTAGTCTTTGCAGGTATTTTGATATTTTTTTATTTTCTCAATTTCTACAATGTATATTTTCAGTTGTTTTTCATTACAATTTTATTGGAGAAGATGTTTATATGACATGGTCAATAAATGTTCCTAGTATAAAAATGGAAAAATGGAAAGTGTCTAAAGTTTGTGGGAGAAAAAATAATGTGATTTTTTATGAAAACAGGCCAGTTAATGAATCAAAGTATAAATGGGAAGACATTGCTGGTATACCAAATTTTATAATAATGAACTTTAGTGAAGAGGATCGAAAGTGCTGTTATTATGGTACCATTGGTAGTTATACCTCTACATGCAAAAATATTACAGATCCAGTTCGTAAGTATTATTATAATTACTGATAGAGATGCCAGGACAATTTCCATCAATGTTAAAACTTATATATTTCTTGTTTATCAATTAGAACTCACAAAGACAGAAATTTTAAGCCCTCATTTGTAAAAATCGGACCAGTAGTTGCAAAGTTATGACTGTTTCAAATTCCAGACTTCCCCCTTTTTTTATTCCAAGATGGCTGCTAGGGAAAACGGCCTTTTCAACACTTTTCCATGGTTAATATATCAACGATTGTATTCTTTTGTAGCATAATCTTCTGTTTTCTGGGAGAACAAACATATGTATACAAGAAAAACTACAGGACTTTTTGAAATTAGACAACATTTCAAATTTTGAGACCTGTTAAAATCCTCGAAAACAGCTTTTCGGTTGGTCGAAATGACCACAAAGGGCATGTTCACATCACTTTTCCATATTACTCCAACATAAATTTGTTTTGATAAATAACTGAGGTTGTTAAACCATTTATTCTGAATAGGATTATGAACTATAACCCTTTTCAGTCTTGGAGATATAGTTTTATACAGATTTGAAAATGGGTGTTGAGGCAGTTTGGTAATTGTTGTCTTTGTGGCACCATCAAAAATATTGAAATCTTGTAAATAGAATATAGTTATACATGTATATAACTGGTTAGATCTCAAAAAGTATACAAGATAATTACATGAAACTTGAAATGTAGATAGATGATATCTTCATGTTTAATTATATTGTTTTGTGGACACTAATAAACTTATAATGGTGGCCATTTTGAAACAAAATGGCCGCCAAATGCGGACATTTTTTGCGGAAAAATCATATTTTTTGTTATTTCTCTGGCGTTCTTTGTCCGATTTTGACCATCTAGGTATCAGAATGATCAACTGAAAGCCCTCTCAATCTCTTGTAAAGATAAATCAACTGAATATATAAAAAGAGATACCACAATAAGAACACATGGCTAGCAGTCCATCTATACTGTAATTTCTACTAACATACATGACATCAAGAGTGTAACAGTTAACATGCACTCCTCGAGTGTGGTCAAAGCAACAAATAGTGACATTTGTAAATAAAAACACCAACACCAGAAACCTTTCCAAAATTATAGGTTCTGTAAAACTACATTTTTAGGATTTCTCGCTCGTCTCTTGTCCGAATTTGATCATCAAGACTTATTGTCATTTTGAAATCTATATCCTCAAAATAAGTAATTAAAAAGTCAAAACAAAACAGTTTTTCATGCCATATGCATGACATAGATCTATACCACTAATCTAGGTTAGCCATCTTAAATATCAACATTTCCCTGCCTCCTAAACATGACAAGGGTTTTCATCTGTCAGCTTGATAAAGAAGTTTTCCCTCTTTATACCTCAATATTGGCAGTAATAATATACATGTAGCTAAAAAATTGCTGAAAGTGACGATCAACTTAAACAAATACATACATGTACCACAAAACTGAGCAAGTCAAATTGTTTCACTCTCTGCCATTATATGATAAAGTTGTCAGTGACTTGCAGCAGGTCAGTGTTTTACTCCGGGTATTCCGGTTACCTCCACCAATGACAAACCACCACAATATAACTGAACTATTTTTGAAAGTCGCGTTACACCATAACACTAACCCTTTAACTTTTTCATGAAACAGGTCTGAATATTTAAAATTATACCATGTTTATACTAAAATTAGGACAAAAAATGATCCATGTGAGTTAAAAATAGTAAAATTTATAATTTATTCATAATATAGTGAGCAATTTCTTCATATTTGTCCTCAATTTGGAAATGTGCTGAATGTTCCATGTTCTTGTCATTCGATCTCAGGGATTTATTTCAAAGTCAGCAGAAAGAGATAAACCACTGCCAATCCAGACCAGCTGTGGTAGTGAAGTTCAATTACCATAATCTGAATAAAGAAAAAAAATCACAAAGCATTGAGAACTTTAATAATGTAATTCATATTTAAACATTGAAAAAAATTCTAAATGCTATTTTTAATTCTTCATACCATAATATTTATATAGTTATAAAGATTAAATACAGCAATATTGTGAAATGTAAATGTAGATGTTTTTTATGCATCTTTCCTGATTTATTTTCTTTCACTTATTCACAAAAAACCATATGGAAGAATAAGTAAATATTAAATAATACATTAAATTGATTCTGTGTACACAAAAAAAATGTCCTCTTTCTGTTTGTGATTTGGCTTTAAATACATGTATAGTTTTATGGCATCTCTGTAAACTTTGAGTTTTTTTTTTATTCAGCATTTAGAAATTGTTATAGCAACATAACATTACTAAAATCTAACAATTGGCAGTATGTCACAAGAATTTAAAAAAATTATATAAAATCATGTTTTTTTTACTATGCAAAATCATAATTTTCTGGTCCAGCAAAATGTATGTAATACAAATGCAAATAATTCACATCCTCAAAAATACAACAGAGACAAGCAGATTTGAGATGAATAATTTATGACTACAAAACTTTCTCTATCAGTTGACCCACATGTGATGAGTGAAGAGTATATCATAGCCATGGGCTATCGATGATGATCAACAACAAAAGAGACCAAAATTTATTAAATTGTTGCCATTTTAGTTTCATATTTTGTCAACACGACATTGACTACCAGAAATATGTTACGACATTTACATGTTATATTACAAAAGCAAAATAAAATGATACAGCATCCACCCTTTGAACAATTAAGTATTAAAACCATGACATAAAATGGCAAGGATAATAAGCAAAGAAGGAAGCATCCACTCTCCTCCCAATTCTTGCTCCCTTAAACCAGTTTAGTTAAATCATTTCAGACACAAATGGAACATGGTGAATAAACTACTGAAAATGACCTACTTCCCTTATAATGTATTGTTGTCAGGACCATTGTATACCCCCTTCCCCCCTTCATTAGATTTTTTTTCATACCCTCCACCCCCACACACACAAAAATTTTGGCAGCACTTCCCCTAGGTTTTATGGATTTATTCGTACCCCCTTCCCATTATATCCCAGACCGAAATGAGATAAATAAAAATAAATAGAGAAAGAATGGAGAGAGTGTTGGGCAGGTCCATTTATAAAAACATGAAGCGGCACTCTCCCCTGCCTATCAATAGCTTTATTTTTTACTTGTTACTTATCTTGTTCAAGTTGTTGTGAAATTCAAATCATTTTCATGCACAAACAATGTGCTATTTCATTGTTCACCGCATTAACAAACTGGGAAATTGTTAGTTTTAAAAAGTAAACCCCCCTTTTTTTATTGTTGCTTTCTCCTTCCCTTTCAAAATTATTGGATCAGATTAATTTGTACACTAACCGTCACTATAACTGTCACTATAACTCTCATCCGTGAGAAGATTAAACACTAGATCTACATCTTGATTAATTTCACTCGCTGACAAGTGGTTCCAAGACGTCTCGATAACTGTTGACGTTGTTGTTGAAATGTCGTCATTCATCAACTTACGTTCAGATCAGATTTTTAGTTTACTGAAAAGAAATATGTTACTCAATTAATATCTTTAGCATTTTTATGAGATTAGGCTAATAAGACACCGTAGAATTTGAATATCGCGGTCTTTTCTGCGAGATCAATACTTATCTTATAAATCGGAGTCCTCAAAGTTTTCAAACTGGCGTCTGAAGGTTAGTTTCTACCGGAAACGAAAAAAGACTTCCCATTTGCGGTAAATGAGTTTCTGAATTTTCATTGGATACTAATTTTATTACTGTATGACGTCGGCGACATATTTCTTTTTATATCCGAAAAGGGCATCTCCACCAAAAAAACGTGCCACGAAGTAAAAAAAACCGCTGTAGGCTACGCAAAACTCACCGAATACATAAATACACCGGTAAGTTACTCAAATTTATATACATTTTATTAAAATTCTTACTTGATTAAATATATAATCAATTTTATTTGAAAATAAAATGCAATACTAAAAGGAGAATAAAGGTCACAAAAGAAGAAATTTTAAGGACAGTGATCTACCGGAAAACAAAATGGCGGCAATTACAACGTTAAACCGGCATCTCTATTATTGATTCTGTAAAATTAATACCCCTGTGAAGTAGGGGTAAGGTGGGGGTGGTGAGGTTGAATAAATGAAAGAATTTGCAATCATTCTAAGTTATGGCTCTGTTGTTGTCATCAGTCTGTAGTCAGATTTGTTTCTGTGTGATAACTTCTAGTTCTAGGTGACAGATAGATCCTTGACACTAAATAAAGGTTGGTATTGATTTGTTTTCAAACAAGAGGCCCAAAGGTGCAAAAATGGATGTTTCTGTAATCATGGATGAGACATGACGTCATTGAACATCTCATTTGAAATCAAATTGTGTAAGAAGATGACCGTTTTATAGTTAAACTGTTCTGCAGAGACGATAATAAACGATGGATTTTCATAAAGTACTGCGTTGACAACTATTATACCTATTTTGTCCCAGTACTGTTAAAAATGTTGTTGTAGTGGCAACCGGAACCTTTTAACCGTAATGGAAACGGGAGGTTTGGCACGTAAAATCTGATTCAACCCACCATTTCTTTGGAAATGCCTGTACCAAGTAAGGGCCATTGCGGTTTTCCCAGTTTTCCGGTTGTTGACTGATTTTGTCTGTTTGTTGACTTATGAGTTTTGCCTTTCCCTTTGGAAGATTGCTCGGTAATTTTGTTATTACCCTTATTTGTACATGTTTATTTTTCATCTGATTTTGAAGGTTTTTTTTTTAGTGAATTCCGTAGGAAAATCCCTCATAAATAAATCCATAGCGTTAGTATGTAATTGCATTTTGTATTCCCATTTTAACTTTTAAAAAAGAGAAAATTTCAATTTTTTTGCTTTTTTTTAATACCAATTTTAATGCAGTTGTTTTGCAAATGATCATCTTAATTGGTTATTGATGGATCATCAAATCAATTTTTGGTATATTATTTCGAAAAGGGACCCAAATTCCATAATTTTGCATATTTCGAGTTGAGAGTTTCCAGTAACATATCCACAGATTTCCTCTATCTCTTACAATAAGGGTAATAACAAAATTACCGAACACCGAGCAATCTTCCAAAAGGAAAGGCAAAAACTCATAAAGTCAACAAACAGACAAAATCAATCAACAACCGGAATTGTGGGAAAACCCCAATGGCCCTGACTTGGTACAGGCATTTCCAAAGAAATGGTGGGTTGAATCAGATTTTACGGCACCAAATCTCCCGCTTACATTATGGTTAAAAGGTTCCAGTTGTCACTATAACAGTATTTTTAACAACACTGGGACAAAATAGGTATAATAGTAGTCAACACAGTACTTTATGAAAATCCATCATTTATTATCGTCTCTGCAGAACGGTTTAAGTAAACGGTCATCTCCTTACACAATTTGATTTCAAATGAGATGTTGAATGACGTCATGTCTAAACCACGATTACTTAATCCTTATCGTTATACAATTTCCATATTTACTTTATGAAAATCCATCGATTATTCAGAGATAAACTCAATCAAAAGGGACCAACAAAAAAAAGTAGAATTCCAAAATTTCAACTTTCTTATTTTTGTCAAATTTTAATGCAGTTTTTAGCTCACCTTGCCAAAGGCAATGTGAGCTTTAGCCATCACTTTGCGTCCGTCATCTGTCGTCCATTAACTTTTCACATTTTAGTCTTCTCCTCTAAAACCCCTCAGCCAAATGAACTGAAACTTGGTAGGAAGTAGCTATGGAAGGTCCTCTATAAAGATTGCTCATTTCGTCCCGATCCACATACAAACATGGCCGCCACAGGCAATTCTTGTTTCTGATTGGCCAATTAAAAACAAATCTTCTCCTCTGAAACCGCTTGGCCAAATGAACTGAAATTTGGTAGGAAGCATCTATGGAAGGTCCTCTATAAAGATTGCTCATTTTGTCCCGATTGGTTAGCAAACATGGCCGTCACATGCAATTCTTATTTCTGATTGGTTGATTTCTAAAAAAAAATTTCTCTTGCCTAAACTGTTAAAAGAAAGATAACTCTTGCCATTATCTCCCTTAGAAATTAACTAATGATGATATAGTGTAACATGTTTATTCTATACATTACAAGTAGGTATTCACATTTTAATATTCTTTTTAGCAGACCTTGCCAAAGACAATATGAGCGTTTGCCATCACTTGGTGTCCGTTGTCTGTCATCCATTTACTTTTCACATTTTAATCTTCTCATCTGAAAACCCTCAGCCAAATGGACTGAAGCATCTCAGGGCTTTCAAGAGAAGCCGGTAGCCGGCGATTTTCGCCGTTTATTTAGAGAAAGACCGCCGGCTATTTTGTTGAAAAAATTTTTTTTAATTTTATTTCAATCATGTCAATATTGTTGTCGTGTTTCGATAATAAATCTATATTTACGGCGCTTTATTTATATATTTTTTTTTTGCTTCTTGGAATAACAGATTTCCGATATACTGTTTAATATACACGTTTTTTTCATTGGTCGAGAGATTTGTTCAGGACTAGTACTGTATCCCAGTGATTCCCAAACAAATCCGGTAAAAGTAAATTTGGTCCGGAAAACATTGGTTTCCACCGGACCGACTATCCAGTATAAAATACAGGGTTTGTTGTATAATAGAGCCCTGTTTGATCTCCAATTTGTCCATAATTTATTTTGATTAAAACTAAAGTGAAATGCCAGATCAAAACTCTTTTCTTGTATCATTTCTCCATGCTTTGATGAAGTTCAAGGACATTCACATTGACGAAATTAAAGTCGCAATCTCAGAAATGCTTTAATGAACGAAAATATCAATATTCGAAATTATAAGTACAATGCCTTCCCTGGAAAGACGTTTGAAAGAAAGTGGCAAAGGAAAACAAAAGTTTGACATCGTATTTTTCAACTTCGTAAGTTGATAAAAAAAAATGAGTTATTTCCCTTTGTTATATATATATACATGAAACAAACCAAAATTAACAAAATCTAAATATGCCATTTACAACATTTTATTATCAAATGCAATAAAACCACTTAAGTTTAATCTGAAATAAAAACCTGTCTTCTTAAACTGAAACAAAGACAATATTTAGCAACAACCAGTTCTATACATTACCTGTAGTAATAACACACATGTGTAAATAGACATCCATTACATGTACTTCTTCTTCCTTATGTATTGACGTTCAGGTTTGAACCACCAAGTATATAACTTGTACTTACATGCACCTTATTTACACCCACAATAGCAAATAATTAAAAATTTCGGATAAAAGGTAAAAATAAACCAGTATGGTTGTATCCAATATTACAGATATTTTGAGAAATCTTACAGTTATACCAGTGTTGTGGACAATACTGGTATAAATTGATCCATAATTTGCATAAGATCGATTATATCAAATTTTGTTCTACTTTGGGTTATTGTTTCCTTTTTTCTAGACAACATTCTTTATTTTGAGAGAAACCAAAATGAAGCAAATGAACCACAGATTAACAGCTATATCATGGTACTTTATACAGCAACTCATGAAATATTTTAAGTAACATAAGAAAATTACCTGTAGACATTTTGGGAATAAATTTTAATCAGGGAGTAGACATTTTGGGAAAAAAATGTCTAATCAACCAAAATTGACCTGTAGACATTTTGGGATGACCCCATATTAACACATTAAAGAGAATATTAATTGGCGCATTTCTCCAACTACTTTTTGGAAATAGCCTGCTACTTCAAAACTTATTGAAAGCCCTGCATCTATGGAAGGTCCTCTCTAAAGAGTGCACATTTTGTTATGATCCATTACCAAACATGGCCGCCACAGGCAATTCTTGTTTCTGATTGGCCGATTTTTTTAAATCTTCTCCTCTGAAACTGCTTGGCCAAATGAACCGAAATTTGGTAGGAAGCATCTATGGAATGTCCTCTGAAGAATGCTCATTTTGTCCCGATCGGTTAACAAACATGGCTACCACCGAAACTTGTTAGGAAGCATCTATGGAATGTCCTGTATGAAGATTGTTCTTTTCATCCCGATCAGTTAGCAAACATGGCTACCACCGAAACTTGGTAGGAAGCATCTATGGAATGTCCTCTATGAAGATTGCTCTTTTCATCCCGATCGGTTAGCAAACATGGCTACCACCGAAACTTGGTAGGAAGCATCTATGGAATGTCCTCTATGAAATTGCTCATTTTGTCCCGATCGGTTAGCAAACATTGCCACCACATGCAATTCTTGTTTCTGATTGGTGGATTTATAAAAAATCTTCTCATTTCAAACTACTTAGCCATATGAACCGAAACTTGGTAGGAAGCATCTACATTTATGGAAGGTTCCGTATTAAGTTTCCTCAAAGCAGAATGAAAGGTGAGCGACACACGCTCAACCCACTGAGCCTCTAGTTATTTTTTGGAAAAATTATCATTTTTATGTATTATTGATGGTTCCTAAAAAAAATTGTTGTTTTGTTTCGAAAATGGATCTAGTGGGGCCCAAATTTCGACACTTGGCATATTTAGAGGGTAAAAAGAAGTTTCATTTTTTATAACATTTTGATGCAGTTTATTATACAACTGCTAAAACATTTTGTAGTCAAATTATGTTGTGGCCTTGTGGTAGTCTCTCTGTAAACAGAGTTGTTTCCGTGCGATAACTTGTGTTCTATCTGACACATCCTTCCGAATTTTGAAAGCAGTTATACTTGGCACTGAATAAAGGTTTGTGTTTGGGATATTGTAACTCTACCTATTTCAAAACAACAGGCCCTAAGATGCAAAAATGGATGTTTCTGTTATTTGTACATGGATAATTTATTGTTCATCTGATTTTGATGTGTTTTTGGCTCACCAAATGTGAGCTTTTGGCATTACTCTGGCATGTGTTGTCTGTTAGCCTTTCACATTTTAATCTTCTCCTCTGCAACCGCTTGGCCAATTGAACCAAAACTTGGTAGGAAGCATCTTATGGTATGTCCTCTATATAGATTGCTCATTTTGTCCTGATTCTCTAAACAAACATGGATGCCATAGGCAATTCTTGTTTCTGGTTGGTAAATTTCTGAAGAAATATTCTCCTCTGAAACAGCTTAGCCAAATGAGCCAAAGCTTAGGAGGAAGCTTTTATGGAAGGTCCTTTATTAAGATTGCTCATTTTGTTACTATCCATTAATAAACTTTGCCGCCATAGGCAATTTTTGTTTCTTGTCGGTTGATTTCTAAAAATTATCTCTGAACCCGTTGAGCCAAATGAACTGAAAAATTTGGTAGGAAGCATCTATGGAATGTCCTCTATAATGATTGCTCATTTCATCCCGATCTGTTAACAAACATGGCCACCACAGGCAATTCTTATTTCTGATTGGTTGATTTCTAAAAAAAAATCTTCTCATCTGTAACCACTTTGTCAAATGAACCAAAACTTGATAGGACACTTCTATGGAATGTCCTCCATTAATGTTGAGAATTTAGTCCCGATCTGTTTACAAGCATGGCCATCAATGGCAATTCTTGTTTCTAGTTGTTCGATTTCTAAAAATCTTCTCTGAAACCACTTTGCCATATAAACCGAAACTTGGTAGGAAGCATCTATGAAAGCATACATACCAACCATTACGATTTTTCCAGTGTTACGGTCAACAGTCTGCTTGTTACAGATTTCCGATTATTGCCGGCCCGGAACCGTTCCTCATTTAAATATCATTGTGATCATTTAGACGCTTCATTGTGTGTTAAAATCGCGTAAAGATAAGCGCTTGAGGGATTCCGATTATTAAATACTTTTGGGTTTCTCGGGACTATCTATAGTAGAACACGATCTATCAATTTCTTGTTCGATCCCGAGTAGTTAATGAACACAGCACATTTTTTTGTCAATTTCACGATGTCTGAGGGAACAAGTGAAGCTTCTGCAGCAAAGAAAAGGAAACTGGGACAACGATTTCGTCCCGAATATTGTATTGAGTTCCCTTGCCTTATGAAATCGACACGGGGAACATTATGCCTATTGCAAACAAGACTTTTCCATTCAGCACGGTGGTCGATAGAAACGATGGCTCAAAATTTGTTGTGTTAGGTTACAATTCCACATATTTTTCTAACAAAATTCAAAAAGGTAAAACATGCTACTCCGAGGAACAAGTGATCAGTATGCTGGAATTCCTCATCGATAACATATTTGTCTCCTTTGGAGGGACACTGTTTCAGCAGGTCGTCAGCATACCAATGGGTATGAATTGTGTGCCTCTTCTAGCTGATTTATTTTTATACTCATATGAGTCGGAGTTTCTTCAAAAACTTGTTAAAGATAAGAAGATTCATGAAGCTAGAGCCTTTAATTTCACATACAGGTATATTGATGACGTTTTATCTATCAATAATTCTAGATTTGCAGAATTTCTTCCAGAGCTGGAAATTAAAGAGACCACAGATACAGCTTCATCAGCATCATTTTTGGACTTATACCTCGAATTTGACGACAGAGGTCAACTCAGTACTAAAATTTATGATAAACAAGACGACTTCAATTTTAAAATCATAAATTTTCCTAATATGTGCAGCAATATACCAGCTTCTCCTGCATATGGTGTTTACATCTCGCAATTGATTCGTTATGCAAGAGCCAGTAGCAATTATTCTGATTTCTTGAAGCGTCATCTTTGTCTGAAAAACAGGCTACTGGACCAGGGCCATAAAAAGATTCGCCTTATTCGATCTCTAAAAAAGTTTATATTCCGATATCAAGATCTTGTCGAAATATATTCTGTCTCTGCAGACACAATAGTAAAAGATACATTTTCATATAGTGAAAATGTATAAAGATCAGGATTTGGTATACGTGGTTTACAATGTCAAAAATATTTTTTTGTGAATGTGTGACGTAAAAATGTTTTTGACATTTACGGTCGTAATTAAAATACTTCAAAGGACTCATAGTTGATGGTGATGATTCACGAGATATATTAGATACTGAGTTTGGTACTGTTTTAGTGACAACTGGAACCTTTGAACCGTAATGGAAGCGAGAGGTTGGCACCGTAAAATCTGATTCAATCCACCATTTCTTTAGAAATGCCTGTACCAAGTCAGGACCATTGCGGTTTTCCAGTTTCCCGGTTGTTGACTGATTTTGTCTGTTTATTGATTTATGAGTTTTGAATTTCCCTTTGGAAGATTGCTCTGTGTTTGGTAATTTTGTTATTACCCTTATCATTTGCTCATCACTTTGGCATCTAATCTGTAAGTATGATTATGGTAAAATTTTATGAAAAATTATGATTACTGAAAAAAATCACAAATTACTGACATCTCAAATTTTTGTTACTGATTGCACCAAAAAGGGGTTGGCAAAGGTCCCCTATAAAAGTTGTTAATTTTATCTCGTTCTGCTAACAAATGCCACCATGTCTATTCCAATTCTTGTTTCTTAGTCGATTTCTAAAAATCTTCTGCTCTGAAACCACTTGGCCATATAAAGCAAAATTGTTTTTACAGGAAGCATTGTAGAATAAACCTAATTTGGATAATTAAACAGGGTTTGAAATAACCAGATGCCCGATTGCTCGTTCCGTGCTAAATTTGACACGGGCAAGTAAGATTTTATATGCAGCAGGAGAAAATTTTGATGATTTTTCAAACGGATGTTGATATAGTATTTATAGTTTCTGATACGGATAGGTCTAAATTCCAGATTGCTTTCGGCCTATAACAAGTCGGCCTTAAAAATGACACGTGGTAAAATCGGATATACCAACTTACGAAACTCAAAATACATAATTTTTTTCTTGTTGGGTTGTTCCATGGGATATAAGATCGAAACGTTTAATGATTAATATTATGTTATCATAATCATTTTAAGACCTATTTCCGCAATGTTTTTTAATTAGGACCGAGTTCCGTATGGGGCGAAAAACTAGTTAATAATCAATCGTAGCCATCATGGCTAGTTGTTCAGCATCTTCACATCTCAAAAGCGTAAAGGGGAACGTGAGGATGACAAGCATGAGGCCAAAACGAAATATGAAAAAAACAGTAGAAAACAGGATTTTATTCCAACATGGCTAAAAGAATTTCCTGGCTCAAACAAACATATTTTTAAGCTTGGTCTTAGATACAAATTTTTCATGAATAATCCAGATTTTGAAACACAGCAATACACTTCAATCATGGTGTAATAATTGGAGAAACCTGAAGAACTTTAACACAACACCCCAAAATTTTTTTTGCAAAAATTGTCAGTATTTTTCAATTCTAAAAATGGACTTTTGAAACTTTAATTTAGGTGTCAGGAAAAGCCTAGAATGCAGGATTTTGAATCATTTACCCCAGACTCCCTGCCGTAGTTGACACCTCGCAAGTGAGGTGCGGCAAACTGCTCTGCAGCTTGCTGGACAAGTTCCTGTCATAATGGGCAAGTCAATTTGTTTTCTTACTTGCCCTTTGGGTAACTGCCTTTAAAAACTTAATTCAAACCCTGATTAAATACCTTGACTTGTAACTATCGGTTAACAGCCAAGGACTATGGAGTTGAGCCGAACTGGGAGCTGACAGGAAAGACATCTATACTGTCCAGAAACTTAGAATCAACTCACCCAAAACTACTCACTTTGGCGCCGATATTGCATCACCACTTCCGGTTTCCCGGTTCGTCCAATAACCAATACCATAATACAATATACAACATTCTTCCCTCCTTTATAAAGCAGTCTAATATAGTTAAAATTAATTGTCAAATTTGACAAAGAATATATATACAATTATAATACACCTCTCTTTTAAGTCTTAAATGCAGTAAAAAAAACTTTTGAGGTTTTGGAGGTTACCTCCGCAACACTGTCAGTTGTCTCATCGTGCAGAATATCAATTCTCCTCGCAATGTCCTTGATAACTGTTGGTAACCCTCTTTCCCCATCTTTCCCAGGTAGATAAGGGGCATCCGACTCCAGCACTAAATCTTCTACCTTCATCTTGATGATTGTTTCCCGGAGATGCGGATACCTGGATTCCTGAAAAACGCATGGCGAAATTCCAAATTTACAGGATGGAAGGGCCTCCTTCCATTTACAATACTCCTGATAAGTTCCATTAAAACATGCCTGTGGACTAGATGGTTTGAAGGCAGAATTTCTGTTAATATAGATAAACATTTATCAGATAAATCTGGTTTTCCCCTGCATTGCACTACAACTGTTAATTTTTTGGTCACTGCAATTTCTAATTGTTTTTTGAAGACCTTCACTTGCTTGCTCATTTCCCTTGATGTTGGTCAATCACTAGAGTCTAGGCCACACTCACCTACAGCAACTACCTTCTGAGATGTTAAAAGGTACTCAAGGTCCCGCGTCCCTCAACCATACATCTAGTGTCCTCTGTGTCTCAGCGCCTACAATTTGAGGGTGTATCCCAAATGTTACTTTAACCCTTGAATCTTTCCTAATTTCATTTCTCTCTTTACTGGAAGGCCAAGCTGTTGGAAAACAATAGTTAGCAATAGCATGTTCAATTTTGTCATGTCCCTTCTCAATGGTAAACTGAAAAAAGTCAGAAGATCCGACTCTTTTCAATAGAGTATCCACATGGAAATGTGAGTCAATAAATTTGATTATAAGAGGTGGTGTGTACAATTAAAATTTCCTGATAGTTTTAAGGTCTTGTATACCAGCGTCTTTCGGAACCATTGCCAAGATTCACCAGTGTAGTACTGGAGAAATTGATGTTGCTGGGTAAGGTTTAGAGCTTCCTGAAATGTCTAAATGGTTAATCTTTTCAAAAGTTAGTAAGTTAGGTACATTTGTGTATATCCTCTTCCAAAAATACAGTACTGGCAAGACTGTTTAATGTAGGAAGTCTGATTAACATAACTGCAAATTTCATAAATTTCCTTGTATCCAAAAGAGTCAGCAACTGTTTTAAGAAGCCCATTCACCATTTCAACCCAAAGGTTTCCATGCATCAGCTCACCAAAATTACATCCTTCCTGGACAAAGGGATGTAACTCTTTCATGTGGACAGTCTGGAATCTAGCCTGTCCACACTGAATTTTGCAGTGCCAACATGCAATGTGGTGAAATGTACCAAGGTAAATGTGTGCATAGGGTGTGCCTTCTCAGGTGAGTGAATTTACCTGGACACAATGGACATGGCTTGCCTTTCTTTGGTACCTGTGTCGACCCTTTGATTCTGCATGTTCTGATCTCTGGAGGTTCTTCAACCTCATACTCAATGTAATCTAATTCAATTTCACTGTCATCCATATCTACAAATACATAATTAAAATAACAACATATCATATATCTATATTTTTTTTTACACTATTCACTATCCCAGCCTTGCAATTCATACTCAGCAAGATGTCTGGGCAGTCTCCGTTTTTAGCTCACCTGACCCAAAGGGTCATGTGAGCTATTGCCATCACTTGGCATCCGTCGTCGTCGTCGTCCGTCGTTAGCTTTTCACATTTCAATCTTCTCCTCAGAAACCACTGAGCCAAATGGAACCAAACTTGGCAGGAATGTTCATCAGGAGGTCCTCTATAAAAATTATGTTTTTTGTTTCGATCAGGAATTCAACATGGCGGGCAGGGCCAATAATGTGTTTTGATTGGCTCAATTTTCAAAGATCTTCTTGTCAGAAACTACACAGCCAATGGAATTGTTTTATGGTGTGAAGGATCCTTGGGTGGTCCTCTACCAAAATTATGTTTTTGGTGCATATCCAAAATCCAAGATGGCCGCCACAGCAGGATGAAGTTTAACATTGGACCCTATGGTAAATACCTTCAAAGATCTTCTTCTCAGAAGCCACAATGTCAGTAAAAATGATCTCTTGCAGAAATGTTCCTTGGATGGTCCTCTACCAAAATTATGTTTTTGGTG
>MJUT01035956.1:182341-207414 GCA_002080005.1 Gigantidas platifrons
AAAACAATTGTAACAGAGGACAATATTTCACGGCGGACACTATTTAATCCTACATGGGGACAACTCAATGGTGTCCATGGGGCAAAGCCCCACCCCCGAAGCTCACTGGTTATACAACAGAAGGGTGACGTTTTTGATCATTTTGGAAGTGAACATGCAATTCAGATTATTTTGTCCCTTTTTGAAAATAACACTACGGACTAACTAGAATTTTACTTCCTTGACTACACAGACGGACCTCTTGCGGACGGACGGATGGCCACGTTATTTTATACCCTTCTCACTTTTAATAATGCCGAAAGGGATAACAAAATACATGTATGATAGAGATTACTCTCTGAACTTTTATTCATCACGAATTATTCGTTGTTTTTCACTTGTATAAGTTTATGAAAAGTCATCAATTATCATATCCAAGTCGACTTGCACATATCATGTCTGTGTATACATATGCATTTATAGTGATAAGTTGGAGTCATTCATCGCCAATAGTCGACACTGTGTATCATCTGTACACGGGAAATAGCTACCACTGAAGCGTAACACACCAATTTACAAGTTGTCAAGGTAAGTAAGAAGTCGTTTTACTGCGAAACTGTTAATATGGCAGATTCCAGATAAATACCGCTTATACTTTTTGGGCAAATAAAATAAAGGAACTTCGTTAAAATTGTTTGATGCGTGATAATGCTCAGCTAGTACTTCAGAAAACAACTTTCCCTCAAAAAATTTTACGAAATAAAATGATGTAGACGTTTTCCATGAATAAAACGTAACCGGAAAAGTAAAATTTAATGACGAAATATCTGGAATTATATCCCCTTTGATACACTGGTTATTGGATTTGGAAATATAACAACATTAATATCGACGTTAGTGTACGGGTTTTAGCCGAAAATAATGTGTTTGTGTACGGGTTATAGCTACGTCGCTAAAACCCGTACACTTTCTGATCGTAAAAAGTATCCGATTTCTCTTTAATGATGCAAAAATGAAATCAATTTCCGGTCACACTTAGTTGTTTATGCTGATTGAACCATATATCCGTAGTTTATGATTGACAAATGTATTAGCTACTCTTAGTATCATCTTTAAATGCCAGGAATGAGCAAGCTTCGTAAGTACTAGTAACACACATGTTTCGATTTTTAATCAATTACAGGACTGATCTTGTAAAGTGTTCGTTAAATGTCACGAAATACTATTCCCGGACCTATAATAAACACCATGTTATTAAAATATACAGCTTTAATCCTTAAAATTCTATTATTTCTTACCTGTTGTGAAAGTAAAATATTATCCCACGCTTCAGTGGTAGCTATTTCCCGTGTACAGTGGTCGACATTAAGTAGGATTTCACGTATCTAATTGCATTGAACGCTCTCGTTTGTTTCCGATGCCATCGGCATTGTCTGTAAGATACAGATGATGTTGTATAGCCGGGTATAAGTCACGGTTTGTTGCATGTAGTGTGTCGAGTAGACTCTGGCTTATCATCTACAAGAGCCCACCTGATTTACCTAAGCTCAACATCATCCACAAAATCTACTTTCCTTGGTAAGCCTGTCTTATAGACATTAACAATCTACCAACTAAAAGGGTATTTCAGGTGTTAGGTTTAGAAGACTTGCAGGGTTTAGATAAGATGCCAAATCAAATGCTCCTGGTTGCTTACTACTCCCTTTCATATCTCTTACACTAAATGATCCAAGAACACAAAATTGTATAGAGATATTTTCTAGTAGTCAGCTGTCCAGTAGCCCTCTGTACATTTATATTATATACATTATAGATTTAATCATGGAACATATCTACTTGCGTATTCCATTAGGAAAGTGCATCATTGATTTATGAAAAAAATTGTCATATTTATGTATTGATAAAATCGGATGAGGAAATTCGTCGACATACCGAAAAATCTCAACACAATTAATTTAGACATAAAAACAGATAAAAAATTAGATGCAAAATAAAAAAATATATACATGTATATAATATACCTATTTATCCTGCACTGGTTCTATTTGAGCAATCCCATTCCATTGACTGAAAATGATGGGACTGACGAAGATCACACCGTACGACCAACTTGTATCATTTTATTCAAATGCCGTAAAATACGGTCAAAATTTTATATTTATAAAATGGACGGCACCACACAAGGGCAAGTTTTTTTTTAGAATTTTCATGTACAATTATTCGTATGTCTGAATGAGTTTTGATTTAAAAGAAGTCCATAGATATTGCACTATATATACAGTTGGAACTTTCTTCATGTTTTTGTCAAATGTGTAATAATATCAAGCCCGTAACGACAAGAAATCCGATCAAAAATTAAAATTTCCGTTTTCCATCGATTTCTCGTCAAAAGAACGAACTGTTAAGGAAATAAAACTACTGTAACATAAAAGCATAATCAGTTTTCCGTCCTTCCGTGTATAAAGCATTACCCGCAGTGGTATCATAACGATTTGATGGGGTGATAATCAGTGTTAGGAAAACAAAATAAGATACGGACAAATTCACCTTTATGATACGATCAAGTGTAGTTTGGATCCACAAATTGATACGGTCAAAATTAGAACATGTATAGCTGAAATTTCACAAAAGCCCCTATTAGTTCTTTGTTTTATTAAAATCCCCAGCTGGAAGCAGGTGAATATTGTGTAGACTATCGTTTTTATACCGTCGCTAGCATTTATTTTGTCTGGTCTAAATTTAAGAGAACCTTGTTATCTTCAGGTAGTATTTGCTTACAAATTAGAAGTTTATTACTCTAGTTCATTCATTCATTCATTCATTTTCAGAAATATAAATGGATAGATAGGTGTGCTACTATTGCCAAAAGGCATACGAAGATTACCCGGAATTGATCAAGCACTTGTGTTTTAAACACGCAAATGACATTGTCAAATACAGAGAGAGAGAGATATTGTGCATATCTTGCAAATATGACCGCCGTTATGAATGTGTAGATGTCGTTTCAAGGCTGATTTTGATTTGTACTTTTTTTAACAGATTGCACAATCAAAAGTTTCATGGAGTTCCAAAAAAGAAGCATTCATTGCCTCTAAAGTTTCTTCTTGCGACATATTTCTGCAAAAAAAGAGAAGAAAAGTAAGACAAGGGCGTAGTTTTAGTTAAATTTGACACAACAACGAACCACTTTCAATTTGGCACCTATCGTTCCTTTACTTATATTTAGTGAGTTGTCCCTATTTCTAGACATACCTGTATACTAAAAATCTAAATCTGTCCGAAAAAAAATGTTTCAACAATTGAAATTGCTCGAAGAGACAGCATTAACGGTAATCAGAGGTTCCGTGAAAAAAAATGTTCTGTCACCATGTTTTCTAAACTCCAGATGCAAACTGTACATTCAAAATTCAACTTCTGTTCAATAAATTGAAGATTACATAATAAAGTAGTAAATCATACCTAAATAGGCTAATTTTTGACAGGAAAACGAGTTGATGTGAGGCTGTAGCATGTTATGTTCCGGGTTTTGCAACATGATACATCATAATATATACATATACATGTAGGAACGTCAGAATGGTGTTGGAAACAAAATGTTGTTAATCATATACAAGTGCCTTTGGCCTGTAATGTCTTCCATAGCAATATTTTACATAGTACTGTATATTTCGAATTCCATGTATTTCTTTTTCCAATGGAAATAATTGCAACTATAACACTGGTGACAATCAGATGGTGGTAACTGAAATTACCACCATCTCAACATGGCTGGTGTAAAAACAGGTAAAATCAATTTTCCTTATTTTGCATGAAAAGTTACTCAGCTGTCCCTTAGATAAGAACATTTTTAACGACCCTTTGTAATCTCTCCAAGATATACTGTTCGGTTACTTAGAAATTTGCTTTCGAAAATTTGACAAGGATGGTAGTAACTCCGAAAGGTGATGATGGTAACTGACGAAATAATTTTTTAAAGATGGTCGTAACTCCTGAGTAAAACCAAAAGATATTATTGAAAAGGTAATTGGTAAAATTATCTTCAATGAAGCTGGAATACTTGAAATTGTATATTTCTGATCGGGATTGGGACCGTTTTCCTCAGTTGTTACTGCTTGGATTGTGATTCGGTTATAATTTAAACGTTGTTTTCACTTTAATCATGATTAAGAAAATGCAAGGATATGGGTTAAATGTACATGAAAAAATAGCATAAGAAATTAGCAAAATGTTCGGTGATACTCTAACATTATAAGGGCTGATTTATACTTCACTGCCGCACGATAAAAATCAATATTTGAATGCCTATATAACGAATTTTCTACATCATTTCTACAGCAATTTCTACATTTTAATAACAACAATAGAAGGCGAAAATCGCGCGACGATGGCGCAATGGTCGAGCGACAGTCGCTGATGAAGTATAAATGTTGCAAATTTCGAAACGTCATCTGTTTTCTATACGAACAATTTTTATTATCTCATTTTTAGACTGAATAGAAAGGATAGCCCTCAAATGAATAAATAACAAAATTCACAAAAAAAACACTGGTTACCATTCAAACTTCTCAGGGAAACATCCTAAAAATTATAATATGTTACAGTCATATCAAAGATTGTATTTCCTTTTGAAAACCTGATTCATTAAAACAAAGGGAATGGGGAAAACTAGTACTATACTAGGGGCTACTGGGAGTATTTAATTACCTTGTTTGCCAATTAAGGCCTCACACGGTGAAACCCCCGAGCTACGGTAGGTCCCTGGATTCCTTGACACTTCCTTGGCTCGAACCTACAGTGGTGTCAGATCTCGTGATTTTAAGTCCAGTGCTTTAATTACTCGGCCACCATGCCCCCTTCTGACAATGGGAAAAACTACACAAGTCATTCATTTATACACAAACACTTTTAACAGCGATAACAGTAAAATCATTAACCATCTAGAAATTCTGTAAAAAAATATGTGTTTAACATAAAATAAAAAGCAACAAAATATTCTAGTTTAAATTGAAAATGTAAGATGTGGTGTTCCCAATTTTGTAAAAACGTCTCATTTTCCGTTAATCGCATTTACCTTTATTAAAAAAAAGGGATTTGGTGCAGAATTAAGATTTATTTCTCTTCGATACAGGCGACCTAAGAGGTAGTTCACCCTCGAATGTAACTATTTTCAAAATTTATTTAAAACAACATTTTATCCAAGAATGAAATTCTAAGTATATTACAGATTTACTTACCACACTATAGATATCACTTTCTGCTTCAGCCATGTCGTCTTTGAATTTAATTGAATTTTTGGTATTTAACGCCACTTTCAGCAATATTTCAACTATATCATGGCGACCAGTTTTAGTGGTGGAGGAAGCTGTAGTAGCCGGAGAGATCCACCGACCCTGGGCAAGCAACTGGTAAACTTTATCATTTGCGGCTGCGAGTTGAGTGCACCCTTTTTTGTAATTTACAAAGTTGGGCGCGAACCCACGCGGTATTGGTGATAGGCTTGTATGAGCTGTTAGATCCAATGACCTAACTCATTGATCCACCCGGGCCCCTCGTCTTTAAAAAAATAAGTATTGATTAGACATTTACCAATGCATGTATTTGTCCTCGAATGATAGAATTTAATTTTATTCACGTTAGAGAATATTACGTTTTTTAAACTTTCGTGATAAAACAGACAAAATAAGGTACTAAAAGTTAAAACGGGATTTCTAGAGTTATGCATGATCATGCTTGACTATCTGAAATATTTTCTCACCTGGCAGTTATGTATCATAATAAAACTTCGAATAAAAAGTACAAAATACTCTTACTATACCTTTTTTTAAGGTTTATCTGATGTGATACGTAGAAATATGAATACAAAGTTACCACCATCCAGGAATTAAGTTACCATTATCAGCCTAAAAATATTTACGGAGTTACTACCATCCTTGTCAAATTTTCGAAAGCAAAATTCTAAGTAACCAAACAGCATATCTTGGAGAGATTACAAAGGGTCGTTAAAAATGTTCTTATCTAAGGGACAGCTTAGTAACTTTTCATGCACATATGCTTGAACAGAGAAAATAAGGAAAATTGATTTGACCTGTTTTTACACCCGCCATGTTGGGATGGTGGTAATTTCAGTTACCACCATCTGATTGTCACCAGTGTATAAGTAATTAAATGTAAAACAAATACCGAGCAGTTATCCAGGATTAATATCATGGTGTAGTCGTTTTGGTACATTATGTTTAGAAAAGGTGATTATAGCAGCAAGTGGTGGCACAGTGGTTAAGATTACCCTCAAAAGTTTGCCGGTTCAACAGGAATTCATTTGGCCTACATTATAAGCTATAAAGTCTTTTTAGTAATTATTTAATTCCTAATTTTCTAAATTTTGAAATCTATATAGATACTTGTTTTATCCAAGCAATTCTGGTTTTAATTTTGCATCCAATCAGTACTTGTTTATCAGCCACATATAATGTATTTCTTTGTCTTTTCCAATCTGAAGATTGTTCAACACTTAATCAAGTAAAGACCAGTTTGAACAATATATAATAAGTTAAAACTTGGTCATTCCTCAAATATATGTTTGGTTTTTCTACTTGGGGATCATGATGCTCTTCCCACACGAACATTGGCAACAAACCTTTAAAGAAAAATACAGACAAAGTTAAAAAAAAAAATGAATAAAAGGAAATGCAATGTTTACTACGTCCACCGGTGTTATTGGCAGATACACCATGAATACCAAAAAAAAAAAGAAGACTAATTAGATGGCATTTTACTAACATATATGGTATTCTAATGGCGCCCTCTAGTGACCCAGAATGAGGAAATAAGGGTAATAACAAAATTACCGAACACAGAGCAATCTTCCAAAGGAAAATTCAAAACTCATAAATCAATAAACAGACAAAATCAGTCAACAACCGGGAAACTGGGAAACCGCAATGGCCCTGACTTGGTACAGGCATTTCTGAAGAAATGGTGGATTGAATCAGATGACTATTTCTGATGCTGGAATGAAATAATTTTCGTGATAGTTATTTATCTAACACTATGTACGTTTTCCTTTGAAATTAACGAAAGTAGCCTGTCTGCTACAAGGTGTCTGATACAAGATGTTGTATCACCACACTGTGGTGATAAAAGAATGGCGCGACGTTGCACGAGACGTTCTCTGACGAACTCATTTGTCCGGCAAAAAACACATCAATGTAGGCAACGTAAAGATATAAATATTTCCGGCAACTGTAAGGTCCACATTTCTTTTTTAAAAGCGTTGTCGGATTGTACAGTGACACTGAAAGTGATCGAACAGTAATTCGACATTGGTGAAAGAACGGCAACAAATAACGTGATGTCATTCACAAAATGTAGTCTTCCTGCGAGCATTGTAATAAAAAAGGTTGTAAATATTAATTCGACCCTTATTATTTGTTTAGAATTTGTTTTTCGGTTGTTTCGAATCATGTCAATTCCGACCACGTTCCGTCTTTTTTGTGTCTTGACGTCTGAACAAATCGGCAGGCGACTTCCGGTGTTTACGCTATTACTGTGACAACGTCAGCATATTATAGTCGTACTGATGCGGTAGATTATAAGTAATTGTAATATGTAGACGCCAAGGAGACCGCTGAATAAATACTGGTGTTCGGTACCTCACTGTCTGTGTGATAACAGAAATATCTACATAAAGGCAGATCGTTTTCCTTTGATGCTGACAACCGCAAATAAAGAAAGAAAGCAAATTTAATTTTAAAGAAGTAATTGTCTCTGCATTTGAAGTCTTTGATACAAATAAAATAATTTAATTGATATCTGTCTTTTACAGAAAATGTTAAGATCTTTTTTAAGTTGAGGATCGAACGTTAAAACGGCACATATCGATTGGAGTTTTTGTTGTGTACATTGACACCGGAAGTTCAATGCAGAATTTCCAACGAAATCACGTGATATGGTGGACGAAAATAACAAATTTTTGACGGAATGGAAATGATTCGAAACAACCGAAAAAAAACTTATTACTTAAATAGTGTGTTGGTACAAGACTATGTATCAGGTCTTGCCTGTTGCGTGAACTAACCGCATCACAACTCGTCGCTATCGCGACTCGTAGTGGTACTGGTTCACACAACAGGCTCGACCTGATACATAGTCTTGTACCACCACACTTTATGTATTTATTAATGTGTCTAAATCGCTTAAACGTTTTTGATAATAGACGATCACTGAAAGTTTCTGAATGATTTTAGCTTTCTGGATGGTAATATCACCAAACGTGATGATGATGTTAAACTCCTAGGAGTAACCTTTGATTTTATGCTGAACTTTTCTCACATTTCCAATATTTGCAAAAAAGCTTCTCAACAGCTTAATGTCTTGAAAATGATTGGCCTGCATCTGAACAGACTTAGTAAGTTAACAATATATTATTCATTTATATTATCAAATTTTAACTATTGCCCACTAGTGTGGCACTTCTGTGGTGAAAATAATACAAAGAAGTTAGAGTATTTACAAGAAAGAGCATTAAGATTCATATATAATGACCAGAATAGTGACTATGACCAATTGTTAGAAAGGTCACAATTACCATCTCTGAAAATCAGAAGATTGAGATCTCTAGCTATATATACTTTTAAGTGAATTACAAAAATAATTTTTACTCTTTTAGATATAAGAATACAGTGGAAATCCCTAGGGTAAGAACAACTAGGTATGGTCTGTACTCGCTTCGTTACGCTGCTCCAAAACTCTGGAATGAACTTCCTGATGAGCTTGCTGCTTTATGTTGGAGCAACGGTGTGTGGATCTTCAACAAGAGTCCAAAGAGGCACTTGCCACGTGGTTTCTTGTTGAGATCTATTATAGTACAGTGATGTATGTGTTTTATATGTTTTGCTTATATGCTTTGTGTATGATTTAGGATGCAAGACACTTGAAGTGTGTATGTCTGCTGTGTGTGCATGCAATATATATTATGTGTATTGTGTTTTCGGTTTTAAAAGCTCCTTAGAGCTTGTGTTTATTTTTATAATCATGTACTGACTTTATAAATAAATATTACTTGACTTGACTTGACTTGAAAGGGGGTTCCCCTAACAAAATCGATATAAAAAATCACACAGACGTTTTTTCCAATGGAAGAATAGTTCCAGAAACAGCAAGTCCCCGTAAGACACCGATCCCATATAAAAGTATTTTTTATAAGTATTGTAATTATGTACTTATTCTATACATGTAATTAAAATTCGTTCCACCACTCCGGAAATTCCATATAATTAAAGTGTGCAAGAATAACTATATTGCGCTATTCTTACGCACAGCGTATTTTAATTGTAAGATAAGATAAGATAAGATATTCTTTATTCCAATCAAGGACCCATACAGGGCATAGTCACTACAATGATTGTAACAATATATAATATTAAAATACCATACAATAAATAAAATAAAATACACACAAAAGAGAGGTACAGAAGAAAATTTATTTCATCTGGGATTTCATCCCTGTTATTGATTATGCACTAGAGGTGGCACCAGGTTCTTGTACAAGTACTTATCTCGTGAATTTATATACATGAACATGTGATAAAAGAGAGGTATAAAACAAAATTCATAGTGAGTTAATAATCCACCTCGTGACTAATGCAAGAAATCAAGTACAGTTAAGTGTAGTTGATCAAAATACAAAAGTCACCAAGGGACGGTGCTATATGGATACCTCACTATGTCAATATTCCTTTTCATTTAGACATAGTAGTATACTCCAGTTTGCATTAATTTTGAGAGTAAGTCCTCCTCGTGACTGATGCAAGGGAACAAATATATAAAAAAAAAAATATTAGGCCCTAATCACAACCATATTAAATAATAAAAATACACACATGAATCTATAAAGTTGTTCAGATGCAAAAGTCACCAAAGGCTGATGCTTAAAGGACATATTGTTTGCCATATGCACCAGAGTATACAATGATACTTGGAACCTTGTCATCTCCAGTAGAACATGCCCATTGCTCCAATAACCAAGAAGAGGAGAAGAGAAGAAAACTTTATGCTTAAAATTAAATGATTCATTAGAGAACAAAACACAAGCAGACAGACTGAAATGATCATGCAGTTTTTTCATTTTTTTTAATGAATATGCATAATTCTGACAAAATTTCTTTGTTTTCAACATTCAGTAACCATATAAATTTGTTCTTTGAATCCAATTTTTTTTTTTTATTTGAGCAATTCTCCTCTATACATGATAATAGTTTATTTCTCCTGTCATTTAATGCATGACGATGGAGGAGGAAATGTATTTCATCCTCAACTTCATCACCGGAGCACCTGGAACATGTCCTATCGTGTTTGGGGATACCTGATATCTACCTTTCTCAATCTTTAGAGAGTGTGCTGAAAGGCGCAGCCGTGTAAGGCTTCTTCTTAATTCAAAATTATTATTAATTATTGACAAATATTTCTCACATCCGAAATTATTCTTACATAACATATAGCTGCTTAGTTTACCATCTGCATGTTTCTTTAAATTATTATTCCATTATATGTGCTGTGTGCGCATAGCGCATAACACACACAGTAGGCCCAACACAAGCCGTCACTTTCAAGACTGAGATAAAATTCGATGCTCGCTTGAAGGCAGTGCCTTGTCCATATTATATATCGTAAGTCTAGTACATTATTTACCTTCTGTTCATGGGTAGTCAGGCATTTTAGTAAAAATGCGGCTACCACATAACGAATTTGACCGTGTCTGAAAACATTCTTTAATCGTATCATAAAGAAACTCTCGACAGATTTTGATCTTATCAATTTTATCGCAACCTCCCTTTTTGACCGGCTTATTACATTGAAATTGAAGATGTTTCAATTATGAAAATGGTATGAAATGAAGAACGAATGATCAAACTACTGCAAACATTAGATACTTCCTGAAATCATTCGTACTTAAAAGGAAAAGCCGATAGAGAACAGAAATGTATTTTTTCGATCTGATTTCTTGTTGTTACGGGCTTGAATTATTACACATTTGACAAAAACATGAAGAAAGTACCAACCGTATACATAGTGCAATATCTATGAATTTTTTTTTAAATCAAATCTCATTCAGACATACGAATAATTCTACATGAAAATTGTAAAAAAAACTTGCCCTGGTGTGGAGGCGTCCATTTTATAAATATAAAATTTTGACCGTAACTTACGGCATTTGACTGAAATAATACAAGTTGGTTGTACAGTGTGAAGATGTAGACTTTCCTTCTGGTGCCATTTCGGTTTCCTTGCTCCCAGAGACTTATTCTCCAATATTTTTACTTATTTAAAAACGCTCCGTTGGCACTAAGCGTTATTATCATGCAGAACCTATTAATTTAAACTGAAAAATGATGCCAATGCAAATTGACATTCAGTTTCTCAGAGGCGTATGGGCATTGCATGGAGGGACACTTAGGCAACTTAGGTTGTGCCTTTTATGTAAGAAGTATTCACCATTCGTCGGGCATTCAACCCGTTATTTTTTTTATAATTTGTGTTGTCGCGCTTTTGGTACACTTTTATTAATCATGTCTTTTAAAGGATGTCGCGCTTTTAATACAGGCAAAAGTCGCGGTTTTGATATGTCGCGCTTTTGATATAGCCCCATACAATGACACAAGCACACACACAGTTATCATGTCACCTCTATAAGCCCATCCCCAATTTCCTATGCCGCTGTTTTATGGTTTATAGAAAATGTTTATCTCATCACTATATGCCTGCTTTTTTTTATGCTCAGACTTATTTATGGTTGAAAACAACCTGAAACATGTTTAAATCTTGAACCATAAACATGTTTAAGATAGATAGAAAAAGAAAAACGCAATGGTTGAAGAACAATATTTAAGAGAACTTTCTAATTCGTTGATTATTTTTTATCAAAGTAAAATTAATTCTTCATTAACAAATAGAACAATTCAACTCTTAAACACACACAAAAAAAAATTAATAAACAAATACAATAATTTAATTCTTTATAAACAAATGCAACAATGCAGAATGTCAATAAACAACTTGGAAATGGGTCTATAACACACAGATGTTCCTATTACAAACATATACTGGTAATTAACAAGGTGCAAACATAATTCAAACGTGCTTTCGATCCCGGTTAAGATGTTCTTTAACCATTTAACTGCATGGTTAAAACAACACCGTCTAAAACCTCAACCGTCAAAAAAGTTTAAAACAAGGTTAATGGTTCAGAAACAAAAATTACAAATTAAAAATTGAGAATTAAAAAAACAGCCTTTATAAAGGACGAAGTCATTTTAACTATATGATTTTTCATAGAGAATGGATAGCTCAAAAATCTGTTCACCGGAAGTTTAAAAAAATAGATCAATTGATATTTAGAAACGCAAAAGAAATATATTTCAATGAAAAATTCCCAATTCTTTAATTATTTACTCTATACAAAATCAAAACAAACTTGAAATAAAATTATAATTAAAAAATCTCTATCTACGAGATTCTCGGCGGAAGAGCGTGTACAACCATGTTGTTGTTGTTAGTAATTTCCTCCGTTGACTCGGAGCACCCTGCTATCACAGGTACATTTTGTAAATGTCACTATTGGTGATTTGATTTGATTTGATTTTTGGTGTTTAACGCCACTTTCAACAATATTTCAGCTATCTCATGGCAACCAGTTTTAGTGGTGGAGCTAGGAAGCCTGAGTACCCGGAGAGAACAACCGACCATGGGCAAGCAACTGGTAAACTTTATCACTTGCGGCTGCGAGTCTAGTGCACCATTTTTTGTAATTTACAAAGCCGGGCGCGAACCCACGTAGTATTGGTGATAGGCTTGTATGAGTTGTTAGATCCAGTGACCTAACTCATTGAGCCACCCGGGCCCCTGTCACTATTGGTGGTGGTACAGTCCAGCCAAATAAAAAATAAAAAAAACAAACTTTAAAAATTACTTGAAAAAAATAATACATTCCCTTCTCATTCCTCCCTCCAAACATTATAGGACCTCGTCCTTCAAACTGGTTGTGCCTGTGTGATATTATGGGACGAAGTCCCAACTATGGTAGAAATAGCAATTTTTATCCATTTCACTGATGGTTTAAATTTCATGCACCGGAAATGACACACCGGAAACCAATACATGGCTAAATCTGCAGAAAATCGGATGCGCAGTAATCTGGAACGATTTACAGATTCCATGTCAACTCGTACCTCTTCCAACTCGTACCTCTTCCAACTCGTACCCAATTTCCGGTTATGAATGTCAAAAAATTATTGGACTTCGTTCCAAGTTAGGTAAGACCTATTATCACATTATAGGACTTCGTCCTTCAAACTGGTTGTGCCTGTCTCATATTATGGGACGAAGTCCCAACTATGGTAGAAATAGCAATATTTTGATTCCAGATCCATTTCATTAATGGCTTAAATTTCATGAATTTTTCAATATAATATTAGAGGTAATTTTTTCAGTTTACTGGAAAGTATGTACAAGAAAGTATCATTTTCTGTTGATTTGCCAGATGGTATTACTAACACTTTCGAAACAAACATTGGTGTTAAACAAGGTTGTATCCTTAGTCCTACTCTTTTTTCTTTGTACATTAATGACCTGATTGACCATTTTGGTCCAGAAAGTGAACCCCTTGAACTGAATAGAAAGCCTATTTCTTGTCTACTCTATGCAGATGACATTGTTTTATTGTCAGAATCAGCTAAGGTTTACAAACATCTTTGGATATATTAAAAACTTATTGTGATAAATGGAATCTTAAGATAAATATTGGTAAAACAAAAGTAATTGTTTTAATAAATCTGGAAGAATCCTAAAAGGCTTTTCATTCTTATATGATGATGAACCAATAAGCCTTACAAATGAGTATAAGTACTTAGGAATACTATTTAAGCCTTCAGGTACATTTTCAGATTCTATAGATTATTTGTCTAAAAAAGCTTGTAAGGCAATGTTTTGCATACGTAAAAGTCTGTATTCTAACAAAAGTAATATACCTATACACATGAAACTATTTGAAGCTTGTGTGAAACCTATTCTATTATATTGTAGTGAAGTATGGTCTCTGCCTCAGTTACTTAAAGGTAGAGACATTACTAATTTTGAATCTAAATATGAAAAATTTGTGCCTAATAGAATACAGGTTAAATATTCAAAATATGTACTTGGTGTTCATAAATCTGCAACAAATATTGCTATTTTGGGAGAGCTGGGATTATATCCACTTTCTCTGAATGCACTCAAATCCAGTGTAGGATATTGGCTACATATATTAAATGTAAATGATAATAATTTGATATTTCACACATACAATGATAACCTGCTAATCAAGGATGTGTTATTCATTAAACTCAAAAGTTTTTTTTAGAAGTGATAGGTTCTGGACACATATGGGATAACCAAGCAACTTTTTCAAAGATTAGAACTTTGTCTGCAATAACTCATAAACTTCAAAATAGATATTTTGATTTTTGGCACAAATTACTGTTCAATGATAATAGAGTGATTGGGGGGAATAAGTTGAGAACGTATCATAAAATTAAAACAGATTTCAAAAGAGAACAATATCTTTATGCAGCCATTGATAAGAAAAGTCTTTCAAATTTTATAAAAATTTGTGTAAGTAATTGTAATTTAAATATTGAAAAAGGTCGTTATCTCAAAATACCAGTTGAACAGAGGATTTGTCAATTGTGCCATATGGATGTGGAGGATGAATTTCATTTCCTCATGAAGTGTGATAATCTTATTAATGAGCGTGTAACTTTATTTAGAAATATTTCTGATATTGTACCTTCATTTACAACTATGTCAGATGAAAAAAAGTTTATGTTTCTATTAATCAGTCATGATTTAGATATATGTAAAGTGGTTATTTTAGGTGTGAGTAATATGTATCTGGTAAATCAGTCAATGAAGCAGAACTTATAAACTTATAAATTTACACAGGGGCTTGAATCGCTTTCATAGAGGTCACGCGGCCTATATACCCTATATACTGGCTTGAATCGCTTTCATAGAGGTAACGCGGCCTATATACCCTATATACTATATATAGGGTATATAGGCCGCGTGACCTCTATGAAAGCGATTCAAGCCCCTGTGGATTTTCATGACATTCTAATGTGGCAAATAAGTAAACAAAACTATTTATGTCACATAGAGTAGATACATGTAATACTAAAACACTGCAAGTAGCCAGGACAATTTTTGTCACGTAGAACAGATATATGCTATAAAACTGCAATTAGTATGGACAGTTTTTGTAACAGAACAGATACATTGTACATGTAATATACTATATTTTTTCTATAACACTGCGAGCAGTATCGACAATTTTTGTCACATAGAACAGATACATGTAAAACTATAACACTCTGATGAGCCAGGACAATTTTGTCACACAGAACAGATACATGTTATACTGGAACACTGCAAATACCCCGGACAGTTTTGCCACACAGAACAAATACATGTAATACTACAGCACTGTGAGTAGCGAGGACAATTTTTGTCACATAGAACAGATACATGTAATACCATAGCACTGCTACTAGCGAGGACAATTTTTGTCACATAGAACAGATACATGTAATACTATAGCACTGCGAATAGTGAGGACAATTTTTGTCATGTAGAACAGATACATGTAATACTATAGCACTGGGAGTAGCGAGGACAAATTTTGTCACATAGAACAGATACATGTAATACTATAGCACTGCGAGTAGCGAGGACAATTTTTGTCACATAGAACAGATACATGTAATACTATAGCACTGCGAGTAGCGAGGACAATTTTTTTCACATAGAACAGATACATGTAATACCATAGCACTGCTACTAGCGAGGACATTTTTGTCACATAGAGCAGATATATGTAATTCTATAGCACTGCGAATAGTGAGGACAATTTTTGTCACATAGAACAGATACATGTAATACTATAGCACTGCGAGTAGCGAGGACATTTTTTGTCACATAGAACAGATACATGTAATACTATAGCACTGCGAGTAGCGAGGACATTTTTTGTCACACAGAACAGATACATGTAATACTATAGCACTGCGAGTAGCGAGGACAATTTTTGTCACATAGAACAGATACATGTAATACTATAGCACTGGGAGTAGTGAGAACAATTTTTGTCATATAGAACAGATACATGTAATACTATAGCACTGGGAGTAGCGAGGACAATTTTTGTCATATAGAACAGATACATGTAATAATATAACACTGCAAATAGCCAGGACAATTTTTCTCACATAGATCAGTTACACATAATACTATAACACTGCAAATAGCCAGGACAATTTCATATACATGTAATACTATTACACTTTAAATAGGCTTAATAGCCAGGACAATTTTTGTCTGTTAGAATAGATTCATTCAACATGATAAAACTGCAATGCGGTTGTTACTTTTTAACCAGAATGAGATACACTTTTGTAATGATATAGTAGAGAAGTTGAAGAAATACCAAGCAGTAATCAAGAAAAAAAAACCCAGAATACTGATAGTGGTGTAATGGTATACCGGTATTTCATGATATTTCTTAACAAGTATGGTGCACTGGTAATACGCATGCATCGTATCGATATATCACAATACAGATTTTTGTCGATGATACTCATCCCTAAATACTGAACAATGCAATGGAAAATACAAAAACATCACAAGGACAAACAAGAATGAACCTCAAAAACACTAAAAACTGAAGACTGGGTAAACTCGGACCCCACTAAAATCTGGGGTGAAATCAGGTACTCCTGAAGTGTAAGCATTTCCTGCACTGCATGTTGTACCTGTCGAGAAGCCCAAGTTGAACATGTGGGAAAAGGTTTCTTTGGTTTCAGTGAGTACATACAAAATGTACTTAATGATAAAGGAAACAGTGTTTGTATAATGAGGTTATATAATTTCTTTATCAATTTCAAGAGAGTGGTTAAAACATTTCCCATGATAGTACAATGATACTACCTGTTATGAAAGTTGCATTTATATAGTTATTTGATTTTCATGAACTTTTCAGAAAAGAATAAGATCATCAGATTTACTGAAGAGTTCAAGACATGTTGGTGAATCTAAGTATGATTTTTCCAAAATAGTAAAACTAAAAGGAGCCACTGGCAGAGATGTATCAAAGAAAGGAAGACCTGAAGGCATTACTGGCAATTCTACAGCTTCACCAGAAATCTCTAGCACAAGCCTAATTGCTGCTGGTGTAGATGTAGTATGTTCACATGTAGGTATTGAAATTTTGTTAACTAATATCAGTTTCAACTCCTTTGAATAATATTAAATTTCTTTAGAAAAACAGTGAAAAAATTGAAAAGTTTTTTTGCATGGTCATGCATTTTGACAATTCAGTTCTATTACCAGTTGAAATTTCATATAAATTCTCATCGTTATCAAGAAAATTGGTTTTAAAAAAATTTACATTGTATGTCAATGAACCATTGAACCCTATGGGAATTTTATTCAAAGACCTTTTTGTGAGAAATTATTTGACAAATTGAAGTTTTTGCATTTAATGAATGTTCCTTGGATATTCTTATTCCAGATTTATTAATTTGGTTCAGATCGGAAATCCAACATAGTGCCAGGACCAATAGTATGTTTTGATTGGCTTAAACTTTAAAGATCTTTTTAGTCAGAAACCATTCAGCCAACGAGTATAACATTGTAGGAATAATGACTCGGTGGTCTTCTACCAAGTTTGTTATTTTCGTGCCGATCGGAAATCCAAGATGGCCATCGTGGGGCAACTTAGTTTACCATTGAACCCTATGGAAATTTCATTGAAAGACTTTTTTTGTCAGAAACCACCTGACAAATTCAATTTTTTAATGAATGAATGTTCCTTAGATGTTAATATACATGATTTGTCATTTGGATGCAGATCAGATATCCAATATGGCTGCCAGGGCCAATAATGTGTTCTCATTGGTTGAAACTTTGAAGATCTTGTTGTTGTTATTATTATTATTATGTACAATGCTTTTATTTTGGCAAGTTTTGCCAGGTGAGTGATTAGTGGCTCTAGAGAGCCTCTAGTTTCATTTTAAGTGCTGTTTTTTTTTCTTTTAGGACCAAGAAGATGTCAAAATGTTTGGTTCATTTGACCTACAGTGTCAACTGGATCCTGAAAATGTTTCTGTTCTTTCACCATATGAAATATACCTTAATGTGTTAAAAGAAAACAGTGGCATTTTTGCACTGACAATTGGTACAAGACATTTCTGTTGAAAGAATTTGACAGTAAAAGATTACAACTGAAAGTAAGAGTAATTCTTGCAGCATTATATATTGTTCACAAAAAGAAATGATACATATCTAAAATATTTATAACATCCATTAAAATAATATATGGGAATATGTTCTTAGATAATTTTGCAGAGCACTCCAATATTAGTTGTTATCGTCAACACTAAAAACTTTATTGTCAATGTTGAAATATTTAACGTTGGAGAAATTGGAATCACTTCACTTCTCTGTTAAGGGCTGTATATGTGCATATAATTAATTACTTGTGGTCAATATCTATTTAAATTGTATCTGTTCTGTGCTGGAAGTTGTTAAGTCTAAGGAAATTCCATTGCCCTGATAAAAGATTTGAAACACTTTCTGCCTTGTAAACACCAATGAATATTAGAACCTAAAAGAAAGAAATTTGTTTAAGGATATGACCCTACATAGAATAAGTTTTGCCTTTAATTACCAGTAATTCTGTACAACAAATGATATTCAGTCATTGATCAATACCTACAACTTAATTATGGTCAGTCTTTAAAAGCTACATGTATTTGATGGATTAAAGATCTTTAAAATTTGTCTTTTCTTTGTATTTTTGTTTATATATAAGGCCTGGTATTTCATGGATATTTCCATTTACATGCTTTTTTCAGGCTACACAGTTTTTATTTGTTTCAAGAAGAGCCTTGTCATTTGCAGGAGATTCCCATTGGGTTTACACATGTTCATGTGATGTAGCTGGAACTGAATTGATTGAGTGTTGTGGAGAGCAAATGGAGGTTACCTTTGCAAGTTAGCACAATTCAGGCTAATGAAAAGTTTGCAGATCTTATAGTTTGAACAAATTAGCATATTCACTAACCCAGGTATTTGGCCTCATATTTAAAATACTTAAGTAATCACTGGAACATTATTAAGTGGTTATCTTCGTAGTAAAATAACTTAAAGATGTATACATTTTTTCTGGAAAAAAAACTGTTGTTATGACAGCACAAACTTTCCCATAACTACTGATTTGAACATTGGAACATTTGACATTTTTTTGGCTGAATTTACAAGTTACGATACCGCCCCTTTGAGATGTTAACTTGATGATTACTAGCTGTTTTTAGCTGTCATAGTTATACATTGTGAAAGGACACATTTTCCAAATGTTAGTGCATATTTCATTTCTCATTTCACAGGTAAAAAAGAAATCAAAATTCATGTATATTTTATTATTTTGTATTTACTTCATTTAAACACCGAATTAAATTTTCAAAACAGTCGCCTCAAAGTCAGCATCTATTGAGAACCCTTCATACCACCTGTGACATATAAATCATTAATTTTAATACGTGTATTTTTTCCAGATTTTAAGGCAAGGATTCCAGGCTGTTTACACGCAAATGTAGTTGCGATATTGTTGGAGCAATTGGATGCCCAGAATATGATCAGTTCTTCTGACTCGGGTATATTTAGTTTTTTTTATTTATAACTCATACAACATAATATTTATTCATTTGACTTAATTTTATTAAATCTTCATTTAAGTATAGTTCCATGTAAGAATCATGCAGAAACGATTCATGGTAGGGGAGGAATATGCATTGCATGTACGAATTTGTGTCCAGAAAGTCAATCAATTTTGAAATTCCATATTTAATTTAATTCAACAGGAATATACAGTTCTTCAGAGATAAAAAAAAATCATATAGAATGCACTGAAATGCACTTGGAAAGAGAGATTAACTCTTGAAACACTGTAAAAATTAGTTGCAATGCACAGGAAAGGAAATTGATTAAAAAATCCAACAAGGTAAATGAGAAAGTATGTGATTTTGTAAAATAATATGTCACTTATTTAAAAAATATACAAATGTTTTTTATGTACACAATATCAGTGAATCAGGAATTCGATAGTATTTGCATGATTTTTGAATGGAACTGTACTTAAATGTTGAAACATGTGAATATAATATGCAAAAGAAACGGATAAAGAGAAATGCCATGAAGGCAATCACAACCACATCACTCAATGATAAGTATACCCAGATGTCACTTCTCACAGTCTTCAAAAAGGCAGGAGCCCATTATGAAGCAAGTTCCAGGCCTCACCAAATATAAGTAAAATATATCCATCTAAACAGTACAATGCCAAACCGTGAATAAGAACTAAAAGGTATAACGAGACAAGACACATCACTGATCCTTAATTTTCCACGTTTTTAATTTTTTTCTGGGTTTCTGGCCTTCTGTAACTTTAAAGAAATCAAATCACAGTAACTAATCCCTGTATTAAACGATATCCTTTCTATTTTTAGTGGTTAAAACAAGTTTCAAGACAATGTGTTTTTGTTTTTGTTTTAGAGTCAATATTCAAGAACAATAAATAATACATCGATGGCCTGTGAAATTATAATTTGCTAATTTTTATTTGTCCATTTGGCTGCAAAACCAAGCGGACAAATTTTCAATTTTCCGGTCAAGTCCAGTAAATATGACCAGTTTAGGAGGTAAGTCGTGCCCGCTAGATAACATCACATTATGTGATAAACAGATTACTACATGTCATTTCCCTTGCATCTGAAGTTAGAGAAACTATAATAATATTTAGCTTCAATGAATATGTTAAGCAACAGGATCATGTAATCTTGTATGAAGATTCTGGTCAGGACACCAGCATCCAAAAAGAATTAGGTCACTGTCAGCTGAATTTTAATCTTCACTGACTTTGGTTTAAGTTAAAGTCAGACACATTACATTTGTTATATAGTCAATGTGGGACACGAGGCGAACTTAGCAATTTGTCATTGTTCTCTGTTTAGTTAATATGATATCGATATATTACGTACTAGAAGTTATTTTTATTACCTATTATGATTTACATTTTATTTCAAAGTAATGAATGTTTTTAATACAAATTTTGTATTATAGGAAATAACAGAATTGAAAGATGACCTCTATCTAATTAGATCTAGGAAAGGCTTGGGGGTTGTACAGCAAAGCCAAAATGGAACTAAATGCTTAACCTGTAATGCCCGTGTAGTCAGATGCAAACATTTAGACATTTATTTCAACAGTCATGGAGAAAAAGAAAAACAGGGTAATCAGAATAGATCATACCAGCAAACATGCTATTCTTTGGCTAGGATTCCATTCAGTTCCAACTTTGCCATGCAAGAAACTTACAAAAAGGCATTAACAGATAGATTTCTTTTTGAAGATGATGTTGTTTTGTTAAAACCGGAGGCAGAAATATGTGCTAATATTTTTGTGATGAACAAAATTTTAAAGGCAAATGGTAAGACTTTTATCACTCGATTACTAATGTATAATTTAATTTGATGTGAATACTGCAATCAGATTCGCTGATCCGCCTGGAGCAACATTGGTTATACTGTATAACCTGTGTTGGTATTGTGACGTCACCAACGTGTTCATCCGCAAATATTCCTTAAATGTCTTGGTGGTTGCTTTACATGTATTTATTGCAAGTCGGCATCTAGAGGGTGGGATTACAATAAATATGTTGAACCCATCACATCAGTCGGCCTGTGACTCAGTTTCTTATTTTATTTCCACAATTTTTCTTTAGAGTAAATTTTGCACTGTCACAGGTGTCACCCACTCAGTATTCTTCCGGGACCTATTAGAAGTGAATGTGTGGAGCAAGCTTTTTGGTACTTATTGAAGATTACACATTATCCTCTAATAGATTAATCTATATGCTTTTTTTCAGGTTTTTTTGTTGATGGTTGTCCTTTGACATATACTTCAAGTCTCACTCTTTTTTTTCAATGTTTTAACACAGAGTGACATAATGAACAAGTTGATTTAAGGCATAAAACTACAACAGAACTACATGTAACAAGACTAACTTAAAAATGTTCTTGAGATAAAAAATATTTGATGATTGTTTAAAGACATTTTTTTTTTAAATATAAACTTAACAACTTTTGTGAAAATGTAATTATACCAAGATGCTTTAATCAGCTTGACTTTTCTGTTTATTTATAATCTTCTTCTTTTTTCAGTGTCTGTGAAGCAGTGCAATGGATGTGAAAAACAGTTTCATTTCGATGGGTTGGACCAGTGTATTTTGAATATGGGTAGAAATGTGTTTTGCCATGAAATTTTAAGAAGATTTATGTATTATTTTCTATCTGGAAAGTAGGTTTAAATGAACATACCTTATTGTTTTTATTGAACTAAATTCCCTTTTTCCCTTAAAATCAGATTTCTCATGCACGAATAACTAAATACAGTGGACTTCTGATAAAAGAATACTCTTCTTTTTTTTTTTTTATCAGAGAAAAATATCCAATTATCAAGAAACTTACATTTTCTATGTTTATAAGATTTATTTTTTTTTTTTATTTTTGGTGTTTCAACACCACTTTCAACAATATTTCAGCTATATCATGGCGACCAGTTTTAGTGGTGGAGGAAGCTGCAGTACCTGGAGAGAACCACCGACCATGGAGTTTACTGTAATCGATTCTTCTTTTTTAATCAATTTTTTTTTCAAAAGCAATTACAGAGCAGTAATATTATCATAAAATCTGATGAACCAGATAAGATCTGTTATAATGATAGGTACTTCATTAGCATGCTCATGAGGCATCAGATGAGCAGTTGTGTAGCTTGTAGGTTTTATTTGAATATCTCAGTTCTTATAACCCCTGCTTTCTATGTGGGGTGGTATATAGTGATGGCACTCTCTGTTCGTGTGTCCTTACATTCTATATTTTATTCGTCCGTCTGTCATACATTCTTGAATCCGCAACTGCCCTAAAACCTCCTGACAATATTTCTTGAAACTTATACACAATATTAGCCTAATATCATATAGTTGTGTACTTCTTATTTTATATTTTGATTGGAATTAATTTGGGGATTTCCTATGGCAAAACATGGACTTAGTGATATACACACATTAACTATAAGGGTTCACATTTTGTATCTGCTTGACAGAATTTCTTGAAGCTTATACACATTGCTAGCCATATCATGTAGTTTATTATATTTTGATTTTTTGGGTATCCTTTGTCATAACAAGGCCTTAGTGGTATATGTGCAAAAAGATATATCTGCAACACCTCATCAGAATTTCATTAATTTTACACAGACCAGAATTATTTTTAAGGGTTCTGAGGTATAATATTGACTTACAGATATATGTGCATACTTACGGGGTGATAGCATTTTGTGAGCTGCCACTCACCATGACTCTAGTTCTGTTTTGTATTTATGACATATCTATTCTTATTTTCAGAACTACAATTTTCACGGAATACAGCATACTCAGAAAGACATTTGTTGATTGCGGATACCAGGACTTCAGTGAAAAGATGAGATATCAGGATTTTAAGGAATCCTGGTATGCTTTCCTAGATTTGTTGGATATAGACTATATGAGTACTTTCCATTGTCCAGACTGTGGTCCAGACCCAGACACTGTGGTAATGGATGCTACACCAGTTGCCTCCCGTAAGGAGCTTCTATCATGGGATGATCTATTCAGGAATACTTCAGATATATCTGAACCTTATGACAAACCTGAAACTGCAAGGTATTTTTTGTGTTTCCAGCCACGAGATGTAGCGACATGTAGGGATCATTACCTGTCCTCATCACACTTACCTTTTCGCTGACTCCTCTTACACCATTCAATGGATTTTCATGAAACTTTCACAGAATCTTAATCACACCATGACATGTGGTTGTTCACCTCCAATTTCTTTTTTTTTCTTGATAAAGTGATTTTTTGGGGTTTCCCATAGCATGGACTTAGCAGCAAAGTTTAATGGCAGGTGATACAAGTCTACCACAAAAGACTCGCATCTAAGTATTTATCAACAGTTGCCCTGTATCTATCTGCATATAAGTGTAAAAGGACTTTCCTATAGAAGATCCTTGTTATTTATGTCACACCAAACAGAGTTCATTGAACATATAGATTTTTGGCCCATGTGTTCGTTTGTCTGTCCGCCCATTCAGGTTAAGGTGTGTGTTCTTTAAGCTAGGTTAAGGTTTGTGGTTAAGCTAATTTTCTAAAAACTAAAAAGTTACAGTAACTTGAAACTTGGCACACATATTAGGGTAGAAGCTTTCTACAAGTATATTGGTTAATGGATTGGACCAATATTTCCTAGAAATAATGGTCAGAAATAGGCTGTGAAGCTTCAACGCATTCTTGTTTATTGATTTTTTAATTAAAGTTTATTATAACTTCAAACCAAGACGACAAAAGAAAACAATGGCCAAAGAAAGAAGGGGTAATCCAGAGTAGAACAAACAATATACAATACAATCATCTCAACTTCCTTATCAATTAATTTAGAAGATTAAATGTGTACAAGGCTTATTAGACCTTATTAAATACAGATATTTTCAAAACTCTTATATACAAACAAAAAGGCTCTCTGGATATTTTATTACAAACAAAAAATAAGTGTGTTTGTGGTAGCTTTCAGTTATATAATTTTGTTATATTTTTGCTTTCCTTTCAGAGTGAAAGAACAGACTCTATTTTCAAGAGATGTCAGAAATTATTTGATGGATTTCATAAAAGCTATCAATGGACTTTCTAAAGATCTCAAGGAAAAGATGTTTTCTCTAATCAAAGTTGAAAATCAGAGTGAAGAACTCGTAACTTTCTTAGAGTTAAATTTTAAAGACAGCATTGTGAAGGGCAAAAGGTTTTTTTGCAAAGACATTTGGAAGGATTTAGTGAAGGCATTCGCTTCTTCATATCCATTTTGTAGCTTCATACCACCTTCTGAAGAATATTTTTATTTTCTTGAAAGTGTCTTCTCAGAGCC
>MJUT01035971.1:24622-42347 GCA_002080005.1 Gigantidas platifrons
GAAACACTGACAACAGAGTGGATGATATGATCGGGGACTATTAGTCCACCAGCAGAGGTATCGACCCAGTCATAATAATAAAAACGTAGGTATATAATAAACCATGTCAGTACAGAAACACTGACAACAGAGTGGATGATATGATCGGGGACTATTAGTCCACCAGCAGAGGTATCGATCCAGTCATAGTAATAAAAACGTAGGTATATAATAAACCATGTCAGCGCTGAAACACTGACAACAGAGTGGATGATATGATCGGGGACTATTAGTCCACCAGCAGAGGTATCGACCCAGTCATAGTCATAAAAACGTAGGTATATAATAAACCATGTCGGCGCCGAAACACTGACAACAGAGTGGATGATATGATCGGGGACTATTAGTCCACCAGCAGAGGTATCGACCCAGTCATAGTAATAAAAACGTAGGTATATAATAAACCATGTCAGCGCCGAAACACTGACAACAGAGTGGATGATATGATCGGGGACTATTAGTCCACCAGCAAAGGTATCGACCCAGTCATAGTAATAAAAACGTAGGTATATAATAAACCATATCAGCGCTGAAACACTGACAACAGAGTGGATGATATGATAGGGGACTATTAGTCTACCAGCAGTGGTATCGACTCAGTCATAGTATTAAAAACGTAGATATCAAATGTAGTGCGCACGTGTCTGAAATAACCTTCAAAACCGAAAGACTTTAAAGCCAAATAAGTTAAAACTATCGAAATCAATAACACAAAGGGGTCTAAACAAGATAGTCGACTAAGATCACCTATACCTGAGGGAGGATAAGAAGTGCTTGATGACACCAAAGGGGTCTAAACAAGATAGTCGGCTAAGATCACCTATACCCGAGGGAGGATAAGAAGTGCTTGATGACACCAAGGGACCCTAAACAAGATAGTCGGCTAAGATCACCTATATCTGAGGGGGGATAAGAAGTGCTTGATGACACCAAGGGGCCCTAAACAAGATAGTCGGCTAAGATCACCTATACCTGAGGGAGGATAAGAAGTGCTTGATGACACCAAGGGACCCTAAACAAGATAGTCGACTAAGATACCTATACCCGAGGGAGGATAAGAAGTCCTTGATGACACCAAGGGACCCTAAACAAGATAGTCGGCTAAGATCACCTATACCTGAGGTGGGATAAGAAGTGCTTGATGACACCAAAGGGGTAATCAGAACAAAGGGGTAATCAGAATCTGTATATCAAGGGAGGATAAGAAGTGCTTGATGACACCAAAGGGGTAATCAGAATATGTATATCAAGGGAGGATAAGAAGTGCTTGATGACACCAAAGCGGTAATCAGAATCTGTATATCAAGGGAGGATAGTAAGTGTTTGATGACACCAAAGGGGTAATCAGAATCTGTATATCAAGGGAGGATAAGAAGTGCTTGATGACACCAAAGGGGTAATCAGAATCTGTATATCAAGGGAGGATAAGAAGTGCTTGATGACACAAAAGGGGTAATCAGAATCTGTATATCAAGGGAGGATAACCTTAGTTTTGAAAATGCTTATTTTTGTTACGCGCATGACGACTTTTTGGAATAATACTCATCGAGTACTCTAAAAATTAAGCAAAAATGTAAAGGCTACATTGTCGAGAAAGTTCAACTCATGGATAGACTCGGATTTCCATATAAGAAATCTGCTATATTTACTTTTCAAAAAAAAGCATTCGACAATTCTCACCATAGATATGTTAAATATAGCATCTGATGAATTATTAATATTTACACTATTTTATGGGCAAAAGAAAAAATACAAAAGGACAAACAAAGATCTACAAAACATATACATAGGCAAGAGTCAGTAGCCTCTCTTTATTAATCAACGTCTTGTATTGTTCATAAACGTCTTTTGATATCGTTGTTTGTTGACGAGTTCTAAATTAATTATCCCTTTGAGAACATTGTACGTTTTATGAGATTTCAATGGACATAGTACATTGCTTACTTAATTCAACATTTCTTTTAATATAATGTGTGTACACTGATAGCACGAAAGGTGGAAGATCAGACGCCATACATTGATGAAAAACAAACAGACAACACAATGGCCAAAGAAAAAGTACACAAGGACAAACAATGAAACATGTCTTAACCAAATCCTGAATAAACCAGAATCTTGTATAAACTGAATTTTGCATAAGGTTTCAATGTAGAACATCTTTGTTAATTTAACCTGTATTAACCGAACATATGTGTATTCCGAACTGAAAAGTTGGTACAACGTGATTCGATTTAGACAGATTTCACTGTATATATATCTGTATGGTTAATGATAACGATAGTACATACTAAGCTATTTACCACAAGTCTATCTTTCTGTTGTGATAAATTATCTACTATATTTATTTATGTATCAGAAACACGGTGGTACGCAATCGTTAAAAACAAACAAAAATAACAGATGATATCTTCCTGATTAGGATAGCCTAACTTTTATATGTTTACAATAAGATGTAACCATGCCATTCAGGATATCATATATAAGATAGAAACACCCATATATATAAATTAGGGTTAGGGTTATGGTGTTTAACGACACTTTCAACACTATTTAATTGATGTCGTGGTGGTCAGTTTTATTAATGGAAGAAACCGAGGTGTCCTTAGACAACCACTGAGCTGGCGGTAAGTCATTGGTAAATTGAATACGAAAGTCCTAATGTCTGCAATCTTTGTAAATAGACCATTAATTTGCATATTTCCGACTTTATTTCTAAAATTATACGTCTTACTAGGGTTATTTTCCTTTAAAGAGACCAACAGGAGCTTCTTTCGTACAAAGCTAACCAAAATAAGAGGGTTGCTGCTATCAAGGAAGCTACTGAACCAAGGGTTTCTCTTAGCTAAGTTGAAGTCAGCACCTAATAAGTTTTACGGTCGCCACCATGACTTGGTTGACCTTAATGGAATATCTGTGTCACAGATGACCACGGATATGTTCGACTTGTCGTAAGCACTTCCCGGTTTTTTCCTCATACATGATTGATCACCGGCTTTGCAACTAGATTAACACGACGGGTGTCAGTAGTGGAGCAGAAACTACTTACTCTTGCGGATCACCTCAGTTCACCACTGGTTTTCAGTGGAGTTCGCGTTACTCGATCTTTAGTTTTATGTATATGTTTTGTAGATCGTTGTTTGTCCTTTTATACTTTTGACCACTGTGTTGTCTGTTCTTATTCGATATAGGGATTACCCCTTTGGGTATCTTCAAATTCGTCTTACATATATCTTATCCCATAATCTGTTCAACATTTTAACATCGTTACCACTAGTAAATTTTCTCTTTGCTATAAAATTGTCCTCAAATTTTATTACAACGTTCAAATATCAAATATCTACACATTATGAGAAAACTATACTAAATCGTTGTCCTGTCCTTTGATTTTGCTAGACCATATTGCCTGTTGCAAGGGAAAGAAATCTGATAGAAAAGACATAACACATATTATCTTAGAATAAAATCGGGAATGTACAAAATGATATTTGAATTCTAAATGGAATTTAACTTTATCTTAAACTTAACAATCGGGACACCTGTCTATTCCGAGCAAATAAAAAAACACTCGTTACAGCAGTCGTCAGTTTAGACAGGATTCAACAAAGCACCAAGATAGTTAAGTGAAAAGAAAACTTTCACCTTTACCTCGCACCCTTTTCAATTGTTTGTTGGAGGGGTCATGTCTTATTTACCTATTTATTTGTATGTATTTACGGATAATGGAGCTCAACACGAATTGACTGTAGGGGTAACATGGCGGACGGGTTTGTAATAAGAAGTAATAATAACTGGTTCCCGCATGCAGCACATGGATTCATGTTTTCTGTGTTGTGTTTTTTGTTTCATATTCTACGTCCTGTCTCTTGTGTGGCCAATATTGCCTGTGTCTCTTGGTTGTCCAATCTTAAATACCTCTTCGGTGTTCCCTAACGTTTATATTTCCTGTGTTGTGTTTTGTTTGTCTTCGTCACGTGTCTTGTGTGCCCAATATTGCCTGTTTCTGTGGATTATCCATTTTTGTATGCCCCTTCGGTTTTCAATCACGTGTGTTTATCTATCAAGATGTATGTCAGAATGAAGCTGTAAACTCCATAATTAAATCGAAATACATTACCATATAAAATGTCCTGTTTAATGTTTCATAAATAATTACCACCCTTATTAAATACAAATCAACTGCATTCCAGTGGCTTCAGTCCAGGCTAAGCAAAGCAAATCTTGCCTTCATTTTGGATATTCATTTCCATAGTAACGGAATATGAAAAAAACACTGACCTGCGTATGTCAAACTCACAGCGTTAGGCAATGATGGCACAGGTAGTTGTAAATCTAAGTACCATACGATCTGTCAGAATATGTGAGGAAAACACCTCCAACAATCTGTATAGGTAATAGTTATCTGTCTTTCTATAGATTATATCATTATATACATGTAATATAATTATAAGAAGATGTTTGTATTGACCTTTTAAGTTGTATCTTGAGAGACAAAATGTGTTGTGTTATTATAGCAAAGAGAACACCTAGATATCAAATTTTGTACCGACGACGCGCTTCTGGAATATCATTCCTCAAATTTTCTTAGTCAAAAGATAATAAAGTTGAAAAGTTGTATTAATTCAATTCATTATAACTTTGTATTCATAAATAACTTATTATTTATAAAAAAGCACCTTTATTAACATTAATATACCCAATTAAAAATATGAATATTTGGCATTTCCTGTCGTAGTGTAAGCGGCCATGACACCTATTCATGTGACGTCACAGAACCGGATCATGTTTTTTGAATAAATAACATGTATCTGACTCTTCCCAACATCGTGCCCGTTTGGTTATGTTTTAATATCAAATCAACTGCAATACAATGTTTATAATCGTATATCGTTCAATTTTTTTTTTTATTAATATTCCCATCCAATGTTAAATTTTCATAAAACAATGAGATTATTTGTATCGGGAGGGGGAGGGTCTACGTATAATTTCATCTTAGAGAATTTCATGTTTTACGTGATTGGCCGTATAGTTTAAATAACTGTGAGTTTTAACTCATTTTATAAGTACACATGCTTTTTTTTTTTGTCTACAATGCTGTCGTACTTTCCCGTGTTTTTCGAGGTCCTTGGTCGATGTGTTGACAAGGGTAATTACACAAAAAAATTCTTCTCACATATTCCCTTTTAATTTCGTTAGTGCAATAAAATGCTTAACATGAAGTCCTAATGATTTTGTAAATATCAAAAGATAAATATACGACGTTATTTTACGATTTACATAATTTTTAATGATACAATTGCAACTGATCAATGCTGATATAATATACGATACCAGCACTAATACGTCACAGCTCTTTCGGAAGAGCTTTAATTTTAGGTATATACCGAGAATGGATTATGTCCCTTGTCTCCTCACATTGTAGAGTGTTGAAAAATGGCGACCCCCATTGTTTGGTGCAACAGGCAACTTCAATCACCAAATTCTACCTTACGGTATATTATTTTTAACATTCATTAACACAAATGTCTTTTAGTTAATGTTATTTAAATATTTACGCTAACATGTTAAGACCATGGAGTTTTCCTTTAAATATTGTATCTGATGATTTATTACTATTTACACTATACTCTGTATAAATAGTAAGGGTTAATTTTATCACTGTAACGACACACGCACGTCATGACCTATAACCCTTGGCTGTTTATATAGATATACAGAGATATTAAAAACTGAGTACAGTGAGAAGAGTTTGAAAGGGGGTAAATCGAAGAAGAACAGAAAACACAATGGCCAAAGGTTAGAAGATACCAAATGGATAATTAGAAGCCATAAATTGAAGAAGAACAGACAACACAATGGTAAAAAAAAAGTACAAACATCGATCTACAAAACATACACATAGGCAAGAGAAAGTAGCCTCTCTTTAATAAGTATCGTCTTGTATTGTTCATAAACGTCTTTTGATATCTTTGTTTGTTGACAAGTTCTAAATTAATCATCCCTTTGAGAACAGTGTACGTTTTATGTCAATCATAACGTGAGATTTCAATGGAAACATAGTACATTTCTTACTTGGTTCATCATTTCTTTCAAAATAATGTGTACACTGTTTGCACGAAAAGTTGGAAAATATAAGAGAGGTAATCAGAAGCCATACATCGAGAAAAAAAAAGACAACACAATGGCCAAAAGAAAATGTACAAAAGGACAAAAAATGAAACATGTCTTAACCAAATCCTGAATAAACCAGAATCGTGTATACACTGAATTTTGTATAAGGTCTCAATCTAGAACATCTTTGTTAATTTAACCGGCATGAACCGAACATATGTGTATTCCGAACTGAAAAGTTGGTACAACGGGGGTTCGATTTAGAAATGTGTCAATATATATATATGTCTGTATGCTTAATGATAGCTATAGTACATACTAAGCTAGTTATCACAAGTATATCTTTGTGTTGTGATAAATTATCTACTATGTTTATTTATGTATCAGAAACACGGTGGTACGCAGTCGTTAAAAACAAACAAAAATAACAGATATCTTCCTGATTAGGATAGCCTAACTTTTATATGTTTACAATAAGATGTAACCATGGTATTCAGGATATCATATATAAGATAGAAACACCCATATATATAATTTAGGGCTATGGTTATGGTGTTTAAAGACACTCTCAGCAATATTTCATTTATGTCGTGGTGGTCAGTTTTGATTGATGGAAGAAACCGGAGTACCCTTAGAAAACCACTGACCTGGTGGTAGGTCGTTGGTAAATTGAATACGAAAGTCCTTATGTCTGCAATCTTTGTAAATAGACCATTAATTTGCATATTTCCGACTTTATTTCTAAAATTACACGTCTTACTAGGGTTATTTTCCTTTAAAGAGGCCAATAGGAGCTTCTTTCGTGCAAAGCTAACCAAAATAAGAGGGTTGCTGCTATCAAGGAAGCTACTGAACCAAGGGTTCCTCTTAGCTAAGTTGAAGTCAGCACTTAATAAGTTTTACGGTCGCCACCATGACTTGGTTGACCGTTATGGAATATCTGTGTCACAAATGACCGCGGATATGTTCGACTTGTCATAAGCACTTCTCGGTTCTTTCCGCGTACGTGATTTAATCACAGGGTTTGTAACTAGATTAACACGACGGGTGTCAGTAGTGGAGCAGAAACTACTTACCCTTGTGGATCACCTCAGTTCACCACCGGTTTCTAGTGGGGTTCGTGTTACTCGATCTTTATCTTTATGTGTATGTTTTGTAGATCGTGTTTGTCCTTTTATACTTATTCATTTGGCCATTGTTTTGTCTGTTGAATTTCGATATACGGATTCTGATTAAATCTTTGATATCTTCAAACTCTTCTTGTTTCAACAATTTTCATACAATTTAATAGTTGTTTTGGAAATATTTCAGTCTAGTTTAAACAAAGCAAATCTTGCCTTCATTTTGTATATTCATTTCCAAAATAACGGAATATGAAAAAAAACCCAGAAAATCTGAAATTATAAAAAATCAGCAACATATTTATCGACAAAAATAATGTTGACCTAGTTTATGTCTTATTGCAGTCAAGGTTCTAAGATGTCACATCTTGTTAGATCTTTCATTGTTGAAGCCAAGCCGATAATACTCCTGTTAGTAAAATAAGGACGTCGTATGAATAACGCTGCATTGAAACTCTAAACACGTAATTTTAACATTAGTATACAACAGCGATCAATGACAAAGGATGGCTTTCTAAAAATGTATTTAGTGTTATTTAGTCATGGACGTGATAAAGCATTTCAAGTACCCTATTCAAGTCGAGCGACAGACAGAAACGATAAGAGTCACCGCTGGTGCCATTGGTGACGTCAATAAAAAGCGATTAGAACGACGCTTGTTACAACGATGGGTGCAACTAGCGCAACTGAGATTATCCCCGGTTTTCAGTGGGATTTGTGTTACTCGATCTATTTTTTATTTATATGTGTTGTAGTACGGTTTGTTCTTTTGTACTTTTTCGTTTGGCCACGTGTTGTCTGGTCTTCCTCGATATACGGATTATGATTACCCCTTTGGGATGTTCAAACTCTTCTTGCTTCAACGCTCTTTTTTCTTCAACAATTTTCATGCACTTTGACAGTACATTGTCGTTAAATGTGAAATTATTTTGCACTCGCTGCGAAGCATGTTAAGAGATGTTCACCAAAGGCTCGCATTTATACCTGTTTCTGAAGCTAGTACAAAATGATTTTTATATTTTCCGACAACGGACCGTATATTGTGTAAATAAGTAATTGTGGCATCTTTAGTTCATATTAACGGACAGAGTTAGACGACATTACAGCACTGTTTGTCAAAGATGCAGATACACTCCTAACAAAGCCAATCAACTATATTGTAAACTAATCTATAACGAGTGACAGAGTTCCTGATCAATTAAAACCAGCACGAGTCAAACATTTATTCATCAATAATAACAGATGTTGACAACTACAGACCAGGGAGTATATTATGTTATTATGTATTATATATTGTTTTTTGTTTGTTTGTTTGATGGTGCTTAACGCCACTTTCCACAATATTTCAGCTATATCTGTTTTGTTGGTGGGGAAAACCGCATTAGACGGAGTAAACCACCAACCTGCAGAAAGTCGCCGACAAACTTTTTCACATAACGCTGTATCGGGTACACCCCACCATCAATAGGATTCGAACTCACAACATTAGTGGTGATAGGCACTTATTACATAAGTACTACTGTGCGATCACGACAACGACGGCCAGTATGTATAATATGCTTAAATGACAATACAGTTTGTATTTATAAATCTGCCGACGTTTTAAAAAGGAATTATAATGTATCATTCTCAAAAGATGGAAGCATGTTGAGGTCGACATTTTTTTTTCTTAAGAAATAACATTATATTTTAAATTTTGAACACATTTATGTAATTTTTAAAGATGGTAAACCTATTGCAGAAATGTAAGATTTTCTGTCTAACAAGTAGAAATCACGATGCTCACGTGAAATCTAGAATAGAAAGGATTAATATAATGTTTCATAATTGATGACATAATCTAAAAATAACAGCGCTCTGATTGGACGAACTTGGAGAACGAGTACCGTCTCCATGACGACATATTGTGTATGCTCCGTTTGTCGTAAGAACATCCCCGTCCTTTCTTCAAGCATGACTTATCACCAGATTTGTAACTACAGTAACACGACGGATGCCACTATTGTAGAAATGTTTACCATTCCGGAGCGCCTGAGTCCATCCGCAGATTTTAGTGGGATTCGTGTTGTTCGATCTTTGGCTTTCTGTTTAGTGTTTAGTGTTTTGTTGAACGCTATTCGTCCTTTCTCTTTTGGTCATTGCTTTGTCTGTAGCTTCTTCGATTTACGGAAAAGCTCGGGTGGCTTAATAAGTTGGGTAGATGGATTACCTAACAACTGATACAAGCATATCGCCAATATGGCGTGGGTTCGCGCTCGACTTTGTAAATTACACAAAATGATGCACTCGACGCACACCCGCAAGTGATAAAGTCGGTTGGTGGTTGTCTCCGGGTACTCCGGCTTCTTCCACCACTAAAACTGGTCGTCATGATATAGCTGAGAATGGCGTTAAACACCAAAAGTCAATTTTCTCTACATAGTTAGACAGTTTTTTTAGCTACATTATTACGCCTTGTAGAGTATATTTCCTTCTAAACTGGCTAATCTTGTAAAGCTGTGCATAATTATATATTTTTAGCTGCATTATTCCTTTCGCTTGGCAGAAAATGTTTTAATTTGGGGCGATGTTGTCTCAAATGCAATAGTATATGTTTGGTATGTCACGGATAGATATGTAATTACCGTAAATTCTATCTCGTTTTATTAGTACATTTCTCTATGTCAATTACATGCATGTAATGAATTATACTCTATAAAACATTATGTGTTAAAATTTGTCCGTGACTTGCGACAGGTCGATGGTTTTCTCCTGATATTCCGGTTTCCTCCACCAATAAAACTGACTAACGTCATACATCATAACGCTTATTTCTAACCCCTGTATTAGTACACCTAATTTGCTATACGTATTCCCAATCTCAACCATTGATACCTTGCTTCCTAGAATGGCTTATTTTGAGTTGTGGGGATTACTGCGCGTTTCGTCGGTACATAACTCGCTGCTACCTGTTAATCCTCAAGATGTATAGGTCAATATGGACCGCTTTGTTAGTGTTATTCAAGACTAGATCGTATAGAGTTAACAGTTTGGATAGTGTTATTCAAGATTAGATCGCACAGAGTTAACAGTTTTGTCAGTGTTATTCAAGATTAGATCGTATAGAGTTAAAAGCTTTGTTAGTGTTATTCAAGACTAGATCGCATGGAGTTAACAGCTTTGTTAGTGTTATTTAAGATTAGATCGTATAGAGTTAACAGCTTTGTTAGTGTTATTCAAGACTAGATCGTATAGAGTTAACAGCTTTGTTAGTGTTATTTAAGATTAGATCGTATAGAATTAACAGTTTTGTTAGTGTTATTTAAGATTAGATCGTAGAGAGTTAACAGTTGTGTCACTGTTATTCAAGATTAGATCGTATAGAGTTAACAGCTTTGTTAGTGTTATTCAAGACTAGATCGCATGGAGTTAACAGCTTTGTTAGTGTTATTTAAGATTAGATCGTATAGAGTTAACAGCTTTGTTAGTGTTATTCAAGACTAGATCGTATAGAGTTAACAGCTTTGTTAGTGTTATTTAAGATTAGATCGTATAGAGTTAACAGTTTTGTTAGTGTTATTTAAGATTAGATCGTATAGAGTTAACAGTTTTGTCACTGTTATTCAAGATTAGATCCTATAGAGGTAACAGCTTTGTTAGTGTTATTCAAGATTAGATCGCATGGAGTTAACAGCTTTGGTGATATAATGGTTAGCTCGCTCGCCACGAGTGCGGTAGATAGTGGGTTCGAGCCGCTGTCCGGTCAAACCAAAGACTATAAAATTGGTAGTTGTTGCTTCTCCACTAAGCACGCATTATAAAGGACTGGTTGGTTCTGATTATACCTTATTTCAATATGAAGATGAGTAAGGGTATACTAGAGGTATTTAATTCTTTATTGTACTAAAGGAGTGGAATGGGTTTCAAAAGTGAGTGACACTAAGTTACATACTTTATTTTAAGACAGATATAATAACACAAAAGATAGAAAGATAGAAATATAAATGAATTCCAAAATGTCTAGTCATATAACTATATTAATATCAGGACGGGTGCCACTAATGGAGCAGGAAGTTCTTACCCTTCTGGAGCAGATTAATTCACTACCGATATTTAGTGGGGTTCTTGTTACTCGATCCTTAGTTTTAGGTATTATGTCGGGTGCTTGTTACTCGATCTTTAGTCTTAGGTGTATGTTTTGTAGATCATTGTTTGTCCTTTTCTCCTTTTTCTTTCTGTTGTCTGTCTTTCGTTTTACGCATTCTTATTACCCTTTTGGTATTTTCAAACTCTTCTTCATCTCATTCTTATATAAGTATAAATCAATGCCAACGTCACACAATGTCAACGCATTGTTGGAATTGTTCTGATGACCGTTATTGACCGACGTAATAATTATTTTATCCAATATCAGCCTCATATAACTGTGACAGTACAATACCATGATAATGGGTAGACTTTGTTTCTGATACATATTGACCGCAGGTTCCTGTACTATTTTCTAGATGAACGGTTCCATTCTAGGCACAATTGCTTAAAAGTGCATTATGTTAGCATAACGGAACTATTTTGTAAAACAGAGAATTCATGTATTACTAAATAACATAAATTCTTTGATAAGACGGTAATTTCTATTTGATCAAAAATCAAGCAGGCCATGTATTTTGAGATATATTCTACAGATAATATGGTAAAATATAAGCGGAGGGGCTTCGTCGTTTGGTAGTTAGATTAACAACTATCAGTGCATGTCACAATTAAAGTGTAGTTTCGAATCTGACTCGATACAACATTATATGATATGGTTTGTCAGTGACGATCTGCCGGTAGTTTACGTCGGGTCACATTCCGTTGTCAACCATCTGAAAACGATGCAAACATGTAGCCTGTGAACACATGCTCTGCAAAATACAGCTAAAAACGAAAGAAGCTTCAAGTATGAGAGCAGGTGCTCGAAAAAAAAACAACAGAAAATCGATATGAGAACAGATGCGCCTAAAAAAAACAAGCGTAAATGGCACAAACGTCCAGTAAGAAAACAGATACTCCAAAAAACAAAAAATCAAAAACAAAAACCAACAAAAAAAACAAAACAAAAAGCTGAACACTATGCAAACTTCCAGTATGAGAAAAAGGGCTTAAACAAAAACAAAAAAACCCAGCGAAATCGATTAAGATATCCAGGATTGGTTCATTTGTATGCACTAGTGATACACAAAACGTCAGTGGATATGTCTACTATCAGCTGATTGTACGAAACTATCGTGTGCATCATTCAGTTCATGGAGACGTTTGACTGATTGAGATATTATACGACGTAATAGTATTTTAGAAGTGTTTATTATGAGATTTTGACAAAAAGATCAAGTATCCGTAACATTACATCACGATGCTTAACATTGACTATTCCTGTACACTGTATGGGTTAGGGGGATAATGATGTGTAACGCCACATTCAACAATATTTCAATTATATCGTGGAAGTCAGTTTTATTGGCGGAGGAAACCGGTGTACACGGTGGAAACAACTGATCTGCCGCAAGTGACTGCGAAACTTTATCACACAATTTTGTATTGACTACACCTTGCCTGAGCGTGATTCGAACTCACAACGTTACTGGTGATAGGTAGTGATTGCATAGGTAGTTGTAAATCCAACTACCATAAGATCACAACACGATGGTCCCTGTAGGTTGTAAGTGATCATAGGCATCATGACTGAAGTAACGTTTAGAAGATTACAGGTTTTTGACACTCAGGGACAGACAGACAATGGTCTGTTTATGTTCTTATACTAGGTCGTCGACATATATCGCATTATAGCATATTTCAGAGCTCATGGTGGGTGCAATATATGTTTTCCCAAATTAACTAATTTAACATTAAAGAATGTTATTATGATTATGTTGCTTAACACCACTTTCAATAATATTTCAGCTATATCATGACGGTCAGTTTTATTGGTGGAGAAAATGACGATGTACCAAGAGAAAACAATCAGCCTGCGGCAAGTTACTGAGAAACATTATCACTTGATGCTGTATCGAATTCACTTTGCATGAGCGTGATTCGAACTCACAACGTTAGTGTTGATAGGCATTGATTGCATAGGTAGTTGTAAATCCAACGATCATAACATCACGACCACGATTATATCATATTGTAGGATATTCCAGTGTTTAGATTACAACACGGAGTGTGTTATGTATGTCTACACAAAGGAATTAAGCGCCTTTTATTTTTTGGTGTGAATGGCCAGCCTTAGGGTGTGTGGGGCCCAATGCAGTAAAACCAGCAGTGTGTTGTTGTGTCTACCTGAACAGCCGAGAGCATGTAACTCCAGCGCGGGACCCCTTTAGCAAACTGGGAACAATTGGTCCAATTGAGTCAATGCCGGCCCTGTGGTCAATTTTATTGGTAGAGGAAACAGAAGTAACTTAAGAAGATGTTCAATTTACCAAAGGAGTAACCATAAGCCGTAGATCGAAGAAAAACATGCAATACAATGACCAAGGGAGAGTAGACAAAAGGACAAGCAATGATCAACAATTCACTACGCAACACGGGCCTCTACTAAAATACGGTGATAAAATCAGGTGGTACGAAAGAGTAAGCAAATCTGTACCCACTAGTCGTGGTAACCTTGCTAAATATCTAGCAAAGATCTTTCTGAAAACTCACACTCACGTCTTAAATAAATCATATAGGTATTGCTGTGTTCCTTGTACATCATATACAACTTGTAAGCAGTCCCCTAGAATTCTGACATGAAATTTAAGGATAACAATTCAATCAATGTCAACCAAACGGACAAACATCGTTTATGTTGAGAAAAAGTAAAACCAGAGAAAAGTTAAGGATGCAATATTTCCTTTCACTAGATATATGGTATTATTCTATTACAAACACGTGTTGATAAAAAATCAGGAATAAGCTTAAGCCTGTAATGCGATGAACAATAGAAAAACTATGACTTCGTTAAGGAGGTTAAAATCGTACGAAAAACATTATAAATGAATTCCAGGTTAAGCTCATAGGAGGATTAATGTCTTGTTTACGGTGTTTAATTGCGTATAATGGCGTCCAACACATTGTGTTTTTGCTTTGTTTTGTTTGTCTTCGTCTTGTGTTTCCTGTGTTGCCAGTTTTCCTGGATTGTCTCTACAGAAACTTAATTTAATCGAATCCTCGTTCATGACTTATCACCGGGTTTGTAACTAGATTGACACGACAGGGGCCACTAGTGGAGCAGGAAGTGCTTACCCTTTCGAAGCACCTGAATTCACTCCCGGTTCTTAGTGGTGTTCTTGTTACTCGATCTTTAGTTTTATATGTATGTTTTTCTAAATCCTTGTTTGACCTTTCGGACTTTTTCTTTTGACTATTGTGTTGTCTGATCTTCTACGACTTACGGATTCTGATTACCCATTGGCATATTCAAACTTTTCTTAGGCATAAAAACTTGTCATAAAATAATAAGTGGTAGGAAAAAGTTTGACTTGTTGTATTAAAATACAAATAATTCAATAAAATGGTGTCTAATGCCCTACTCTCTTCTTGTAACATCAAACAGAAAAGCAGTACCGCTTCCATTTACAACTAATAACCTATTGGTAGATCTGTCATAATCAAGTACAAGCGGATTTACTAGACCATCCTTGGAAGAAAATAAGTGTCTATGACGATGTCCATAAGGGGATATAACCACGACATTGTTGGAACTACGGCCAACGACATACACGTTCCCATCATTGTCTACGGAGATACCAAATGGACGTTGTAGAACACGGTTATCATTGAATTCCCATTGTGTTGTACCATGTAAATCACAACATGTCACGACATGTGTGTTACTGTTTGTGTAGTAAAGTTTGTCTCCAAATGTAGCTACGTAATAAACCTCTAACATATTACTGTTGATGATATCACTTACAGATCTATCACTAAGATTTAACATCTTTAGTCCTTTATCCCCTGCACAGTAATATATTGTTCTACCTCTAACCGCCATGCCACAAATGTACGTATTCATGGAGATAGTTGTCATGACTTCTTGACTGTCTATGTCTATTATAGTTATACTTCTATTATCCCCCCAACATCCAGATGATACAGCAACGCTATTGTTATATTTAATATAAACTGTATCATAAGTATCGGATCCTGTAATATCTTTACCTATCTGGGATAACTCTACTCCATCTTTATTTATAAATCTTACTATATCTGCAGCGTAACAGGAAAATACCATTCTATCATCTGGAAGTAAAGAACACCCTCTGATTCTACTCCCCTTGATGTCTATCTTTTGTTTCAGTTTCAGGTGTATATTTTCAACTGACATGGGTGGTGATAAGTCAGCTACCATCATCTGGGCTTGTTTATCTTTTTTTCTGGTAAAGGTCGTCACACAAGGTTTTGATTCAACAACTATTTCGCCAAGCTTTTGAATGGTGGTGGTTATAGTCTTCAGATCGGTGTCGATCTTGTATGATAGTTTGTTTTGATTTAAACTGTCACTGTTGACTAGCGACTGTAAAGATGTATCGTGTGTTTCTACGTCATTCTGAATATGCTTTATGGCCATCAATATTTGTAGGTCTGATGTATGCTTTTTTAAGTTGACTATATTTGTGTTCGGTCAATTCTTTCTGTTTCTCGTCTAACGATACCAGCAGTTCCCGTGTTTTTTCGGTAATCTTTATTTCTACCTCAGTAAATTTCTTCATCAGATCTTCTTGTAACTTATCAAGGTGATTGTCGATTTTTGTCCTCAGTTCCGGTATTTCATTCTCAACTATTATTCTCTGTTCCTTTATTCCACTTGAGTTGGTCTCTCTTTTTTTTTAATTTTAGCAATCGTCTCAGTCATTTCAGTAATCAATTCGTCGATCTCATTAAATACATCTGATTTCTTCACATCTTTAACCATATTCTCTAGAATTGCTACATTCATACAGTCCCTATGAGTCTCCATCATACAAATTCCACAACACGGACATCCATGCACTTTGCAGTATAATTGAAACTGTCGGTTATGTTCGCTGCAATGTTCTTTAATTTCCAAGACATACGACGGAAGCTTCCAGTATTCTACAATGGGTATCGTGGTATGATTACGGCAAGGTTTCGCTAACATGTGATTGTCATGGCATTCTGCACATAATCCTTCATTACAATCATAACACCATACCTCTGATGACTTAGAAATATGGCGGATATCACATATACCACAGAAAGACGGAGAACTTGACATGTTGATATCCTGTAGTATATTGTATGTAATAACATGTAAATAAACATAAATTAATGGTCATCAGTTATCTCAATTATTTTTACAATTACACTTTATAGCTTCTATTCATGATTTTGAATTAACATTTTCTTTTATATTACAAACTTTGATGTTGTACTGTTAGTCCCGACCGTATCACCCGTCCGGTAGTCAGTACTTTGACTGGATCGATACTTCTGCTGATATACTATTAGTCCCCGGGGTATCATCCGCCTAATATTCAGGGTTTTGTCTGGATCGATACCTATGTTGATAGACTATTAAGTCCCCGACTATAGTAATCGCCGAGTAATCAATCCTTCGGTAGTGACATGGATTATTAGATATATTTATTATTTAAATTTACAGTTCCTATCATGTATTTATTATCGAAACGGAAGTCCTTCCCCTCAGTCATAGGTTACCTCAGCCGATTTTCCCTATCATGTTTAGGACGTTTGATTTTATTGTTCCTAAACACTCTTTGGTATTCCTGGTCCTAAAACGTTGAAATTACTTTGGCTTCCAATCATTTGATATTGAGCGTACCTGATGAAATAAGATATCTACGTTTTTATTCTACACCGGTGTAATACTCTGAAATCTTATTTTAATAATTTAGCGTTCAAAATTGAAACCAGAGGTCCCTAGTAGTCGGTATCGGTCACCTGGTTTACAAATAAATATATATTTATGTAGATTCTATTGTTTTAACAGTCGGATCAAGGGGACATCGTGGTAATGATCGTATACTAGATGGATTTACAACTACTTATGCAATCAGTGTGATCACCAACAGGGCTAAAGCCGATGTGTACTGGATACTGCATTATGTGATAAAGTTTGTCAATGGCGATTGGATCAAATGTCCTTTTATCTAAATACAATTATTTTATAGATATATGACAACACTGATATTCAGAAAGTAGTTAGTGTCATTCCGTTTGGAGCTTTTGGCTTCTATTTCGATAATTGGTGGGGCCAAGACCCTAATAATTCAATTTTGTTTGAACGTTCTGCATATTACCAATGTACCATAAACAGAAAGGTAGAGGCAATGCATATTAAAGCATATAAACATTTTACAGTTTTACCCGTTTTTCACGAATGACCGGGATACAATAAAAGACAAAATCAAACTTCGTCTTCGATTTGTTCATAGTAGGCACATAAACAGTACTGTTTCTTGTGTCCTCTACGAACT
>MJUT01035971.1:43921-54393 GCA_002080005.1 Gigantidas platifrons
GGTCTGCACTTGACTGTAAAATTAATATGTTGCAAACTTTTTGTTACTATCCATACTAACAAATTTAAAATAAAACTACACTAATTTATAGATATACTAGATAAACAGATAAGTCTATTGTGTCATCAACATAATTGTGATTTACCCGTTGTTCCCACTGACACGAGACCTGTACTGAATACATATTCGTATCTAGATAAACATAATTTAAAGTCATTATCTGGTTCAGATGTTTTAAATTGTTCTACATAAAGGACAAATCAATCGAAAATCATGTTAACCTGACAAAAAAGCATGACGATCTCCCACATTTAGTAGGATAAACATGTACATGATATTATACATGCTTACCACTATGAGTTATCGTTTCTATTAATGGAACGACCATTTAATTTAGCTTTAGAAAAAAGGGGAGGGGCTACGTTTAATTTAATAAAAATGACCTGCAAGAAAAGAAAAACAAATATAGCCGTGTTGTTTTCAAAGGGAATTGTCCGGTTAAATTACCGAAGAATACTGATTTTAATGTTTCGCATGAAAAGTGAAAAAAAAATGTCTGGCTCAGAAGAGGAAAAACACAACCTCCTTCTCTTTAAAGCTAAATGATCTGCCCTTGACTGCATGTCATTTTTATGGGTAAAATTAATATGCTACAGACTTTGAAATGGAAGAACTACTCGTGCCAACAACCACTTGAAGAATAAAAAAAATAAAAATAGATAAAACTACGCTAAAATATAGATTATGTAAGTATCCGAGATAGCATTGTGTCAACAACACATAAAAACCTTCCAGTACATTTGATATGAAGTACAGTCATGATGAAAAATCATGTTTCCCTCGAACGGTGATATAGGTAAACACGACTTTCTTTGTTATAGCAAATCTTCAAATATCACGTAATGTGCCGGAAATATTTGTGTACTATATCTCGGACTTTATGCATGGAGCAATCATTGTTACCCAGTATGTAATCGGGTTTTATCATTTATGCAAAAAAATATAAAAAAAATTAAAAAAAAATTAAAAAAAAATTAATATATCGCGGGGTTTATCATTCAAATAAAAATGAGAAAAAAATTGCACGATTTTTTTTCGCCAAACGGCAGATATCCCTAGTCATTTGTGACATCAATTTTCCGAACGGCTAATCAGGTCATGGTGACCACGTAAAACTTTCTCAAAAGTTAACTTGTTCCCATCATGATAACAAAATTAAAATATATGAACACTCGCTCTCCTGGCATTAAACAACATATTGAGGATGGCGAGCGTAAAACTTCCGAAGACTTCGCTGTAACTGACATTATACAGAATCATGTGATGCAGTGAATTATTCGACAACGAAATATTTGATTAGGTGAAATTTGAATTATCGAAATATAAATATTTTTAGTATGTTTAAGAAGAGTTGGAAGATACCAAAAGAGTAATTATAATCCGTAAATAGAAGGACAAACAACACAGTGGCCAAAAGAAAGGGAACTAAAGGAGAGACTACGTTCTACAGAACACTACACAGAAAAACTAAATATCGAGCAACACAAACCCCACTAAAATCCGGGAGTAAATAGTAGGACAGACAACACAATGGTCAAAAGATAGGGAACTAAAGGAGAGACACAGAAACAAAACACTACACAGAAAAACTAAATACAGAGCAACACAAACCCCACTAAGACCCGGGAGTAAATAGAAGGACAGACAACACAATGGTCAAACGATATGGAACTAAAGGAGAGACACAGAAACAAAACTCTACATAGAAAAACTAAATACCGAGCAACACAAACACCACTAAAATCCGGGAGTAAATAGAAGAGCAAACAACACAATGGTCAAAAGATAGGGAACTAAAGGAGAGACTACGTAATCTACAAAACACTACACAAAAAAACTAAATACCGACCAACACAAACCCCACTAAAATCCGGGAGTAAATAGAAGACAGACAACACTCTGGTCAAACGATAGGGAACTAAAGGAGAGACACAGAAACAAAACACTACATAGAAAAACTAAATACAGAGCAACACAAACCCCACTAAAATTCCGGGGGTGAACTCAGGTGCTCCGGGTGAGTTGCGGTTCCTGCTCCTCTAGTAACGGGCGTCGAGTTAATCTAGTGGTAAACCTGTTGATTGGTCACGAATGAGAAAGGTACAGGAAAGTATTTCCGACAGATGTGACATATACGAGGTCGTTTGTGACACAGTTATAACATATGGAAGTTTCGCCACCACCCTGACACATGATTGTCATCTTCCCGGTTTGGTACAGACACGTAAATAACAAATTGGGGGATTATGCTAGACGAATAAAATTAATGTAATACTGAAGAACAATACAGCAGAGGTTAAGATAATCAACATAAGTGTATATAATATAATTGGAGGATTATGCTAGTTTGACATCTCAGTTTTGTTTATTTCAATAACAAGTTTTTGAACACAAGAATAAAAGAAAGAAACCAAGAAACAAAAAAAACAAAAAACAAAAAACAAAAATAAAAAACTAAAAAATAATAATAATAAAATAAAAAAAAAACCCACAAAATAAAATAAAAACAACACAATCTCCAAAACAATGATCACAAATAGCAAAACAACTAATACAAATGTCCTGTCATTTCAATGAACAACACATATATTAACAGTGCATATTCAATATTAATCGTATTATTTCCACTCCCGGTGTAATTTCATACTATTTGAGAATTGTTCACACGTTTGTGATGGATTCAATATTTTAATGGTAGACTTACAACGCAGACTAATTGCAGAGCCCTATAAGACATATTATAGTAACATTATGTATTAATGTCTTAACTATATCATATGTTATATTCTTATCTAATTCCTATTATATCAAGCTTTCTATAGTTAAAAAAAATAGACAGCCATTATTGAGATGTCCACTGAAAGATTAAGAGGTCAACTGAACGATTTGTCAGTACATGCTGCTTTTAACGTGATGCTCATCGTTTTAGGTTTTTCGTTGTTTTCCTGTTATGTGTCTTTACGTTCCGAGTTTCGTTTTACGATGTCTGTTACGATTTCCGCATAAAAAACGATGTTCGGTTTTTCACCTCCAGTTGTTTGTAGGATGGTTGATGTCTAAGTTACGTTATTTGTGTTTGTTTTGTGTGCATACAGTGGTGTCCAACACATATCGTGTTGTAGCTTTGCTTTGGTTTCTCTGGCCATTTTTGATTGCCCCTTCGGTATTCTCTAACGTTTATTTAAACAGTGATAGTATCAAATCAACCAATATCAAACAAAGCGAACAATGACCTCTCACCTTAATCATACTCACTGAAAACAAAACACAATACCACCTATGCCTTGGAGAAGAGAAATTTAGTTTTATTGATAATTACATTATTTATGAACTGTAAATTTCAGTAATAAATATATCTAATAAATCATGTCAGTGCCGAATCACAGACTACTGGGCGGATGATACACTCGCGGAGTAATAGCTCACCAACCAGCAGAGGTATTGATCCAGCCAGAGCACTGACTACTGGGCGGAAGATACCATTGAGGACAAATAGTGCACCAGTGCATGTATCGATCCAGACAAAGCAGTGTTTACTGAGGTATTGCAATAAAAAAGAACAAGTTAATTCAAAATCATGAATGTAAGCTTTAAGTTGTAATGCCGAAATATATCATTCAAAATGTTTTTAAAAGACTTAATGTTCTCTTATATATCATGAAGGTTAATCATTAAGAAAATATTAATGTAGAGGAACAAGATTTATTCAGACACATAACGTATAGAATAGGAATATGTCTGTGTCTTCTTTTTAATTTCTTTTCTTTACCAAATGCCTTTGTAATACAGTAAGATATACTATGTCTAAATCACATTTAACTGATGGATGGGTGACGAAATGGTGGTGAAAGACCGCAAAACATAGACTAATTACTGTCTTTATGGAACTTTATAAAACATATATAAGAATTTAAACGACTATTGTCTGGCTATCAACACATATTAAAATTCACAGTGTCAACTCTATTGTTACAGAATTAAAGTAATAATCTGTCTGTAAGGTCGGTCATGTGTACATTATGTCAAAGAATGGCAAAATCGTTAAATAGATTTTTTCTGCGTATTACAATTTGATAAAGTTTATAGAAACTGGTTTGATAGTTTAATATGTTTTCTTTCAATTGGAAAAATGATAATGGGATAAAACGTAGGTATCTAATGTTGTGCCATCGAATAAGATATCCTATACCTGATGGTGGAGAACTCTAGTTTTTAAAATAATTACATAATTAAACAATTCGAAATGAGCACTAAGTTCGAATTTTCTCAGTAACTTTTATGAACAATTGAAAAGCATATTTCTTAAAGGAGAACGAACCCAACTGATGATTTGGGGTTTTACAGAATTTAGAACTAATAAAAAAATGAAAATATGACTTTTTTACTGAAAATTTAACAAGGGCTGGTGTTAACGCACGTTTATATCTTATTAATTTTACATTTCCAGCTAAACATGTAGGATGCCATTTCTCACTTATCTGTGACGTAAATCCATCTATTCCGATTTACCTGTTCAGCTTAACTTCATCAAAACAATAATATCATTTTTGGAATTCCATCATAATGGAATTTCTATCCATTATGACCGAATTCCAAAACTGATATTATTCTTTTAATGCAGTTTAGCCGAACAGGTAAATCGAAATCATCAGTTGGTTTCGTTCTCCTTTAATGCTGAAAAATTTATGGTAAAAACCAAAGGAATAATCGACAGCCGTACAATACAATGGCCGAAAGAAAAAAAGACAGAACAGTGATCTACACATCACAGCACAGAAAATAAATATTTGATCAAAATTAGAGATACAATTGCCATTCAACAAAAATCCCAGCCATAAAGATGTGCATATTGACAGGATAATCAGGATTGACATGGTAATAAAAAAGTATTTGAAAACCAATAATATTGTCAGATATAATTGTATGCGGGACAGCTTCCCGGAAAAATGTCAGATAAATTTTATGCGGGACAATATCCTAGCAAAAACAACCTTAAGCTTGACATTCAGACAGTATATGATTTTTGTTTATTAAAATATTAATCAAATATTCAGCTACGATTTAATGATTCATTTTTAATTAACTATTTGCCAACCACTTATTGAATTAAATATTTTTTATGATAGACATTGATATCGTAAAACTAATAAATCAAATCTGACAAGTCACAAACAAGAAATAAAATAAAACGACCAGTTCCAAAATCTAGCAGAACAATTGCAGAGACTGAAGCAAATTTATAATCCTAACACACATATACATGACCACTGACTTGGTACATGTACTCCAATAAAACGTGGTGGTGGTAATCTATTTTTATGAACCCAAACCTCTCCTTTAAGTGAAAGGATGTGGATAAGCAAGTGGTTTCCACGTGCGAGTAAATTGCTCAGTCTTACATGTAGCTGTTGTAAAGAATCTTGAATTTGATACATAATATATTTTATATTATTTTGTGTGTTCAACATCAATGTAAGCAATATTTCCACAATATCATATTATCGCTCTCTCTAGACCACTGGACACTCTGACATTAAAATGTAGATAACAAACTTAGTACGCATGACACATTTCGTGAATTACATTCATCTGGTACGCTCAAAATTGACCGATTGGAAAACCAAATAATTTAAAGTTTTGGGAACAATAGAATAGGGCCTAACAGGGATAGAAAAAATCAGCTAAGTTCACTTATGCTTGAGGGAGGAGAACCTTAGATTATCAATAAGCATATCATCTAGGAATGGTAAATTTCAGTAATAAATATATCTAATAACCCATGCAATGACTAATTGGCGGAGGATACACTCAGGAACTCACAGTCAACCAGCAGAGGTATCGACTCCGTGATAGTAATTAAAAGGTAGATACCATATTTAGTGCGTATGACGTGTTTTGTGGAATAACCAGGACTATCAGGGCCTTTAAACTTTAGATGTCTATCACGATTAATACAAAGTTTGCCAGTGATTTCCGGCAGATTGATAGATTTCTGATATACCTGAAATATTGCTGAAATATTAGATATATTTTTCTTGTACTTAATAGTTTTGTTTTTTTATAATAAATATAATTGAAGAAGTAAAACTAGCTTACCCCGTCCAGTTTTTATTGAAGTGTCTGTATCAAAGCAGGAAGATTAATGATCATGTACGTGTTTGTGGTATCGATTTTGCCGTTGTAAATTGTGTTTTTCATTCTTTTTTTACTCTGCATATATGATCACGTATTTAAATATATTTATGGGTACATAATTCTACACCATAAATTAAATCGTTAGAAATCTTTACAATCACATCTTATTTTATTATTTCACTCAATAGAACATCGTATATTAAGTCTTGGATAAAAAAATGTCTGATCAACGATCCTTAGGTTATTAAAGAACTATTTTATCACGGAGCAAGGATATTTTCATTGCAAAAGTGCAAACAAATAATACAATGCAATGTTTTATCACATGACGTGTTTATGCATACAACTTTTGTTTCAAGGCGACTTCCGCTTAAGAATAAATGTACGTGAATTGGATTAAAATTGGTTTTAATTAAATAATATGAGATTGATATCATGTGATTAATTTTGAAATAATTTCAATCAAATACATAGTTTTAAGTTATGAAAGCAGAAAAACATATTTTTATTGTTTTCGTCAATTAATGAGGTAAAGGTAGAATATATTTAGATTAAAAATATATCTACTATCCACACAAGTAATTAAAGTGAGAGTTATCGGTCCTTTCCTAATTCATGACTTATCACCGGCCTTGTAACTAGAGTAACACGAATGGTATCACTGTGGAGGAGAAACTTCTTACCCTTCCGGAGCACATGGATTAACCCCCGGTTTTAAGTGGGATTCGTTTTGCTCAATCTTTACTTCTCTGTGTAGTATTGTGTAGATCTTGTCTGTCCTTTTGTTCTTCTTTTGGTCATTGTGTTTTCTGTCCTTATTCAATTCACAGACTCTGATTACCCTTTGATATCTTCAAACTCTTCAATCTTTACTAAAGCATTGTGAATATTTATCTTTGGGGATTTCCAGCTCCATCTTATCATATATTTGTTTTTCGAATAATTCACTGCATCACATGGTTCTATATAATGACAGTTGCATCGAGATTTACGTTCACCACCCTCAATTGTTTAGCGACAGGAAAGATAGTTTTCATATATATATATGTTTTGTATCATGACGGGAACAAGTTACCTTTTGAGAAAGATTTCCCGTGAATTAGTGATTAGTGAATCGAAATTTCTTCAAACAACTAAAGTCATGTTTCCCGGGGCCACCTGCTGAGAAAAACGTTATTTTTCGATATGAATGTACTTCATATAAAAGTAGGTTATCGTGTGTTGTTAAGACAATACTACCTCTGATAGATTTATCTGTCTATTTACTAAATCTATATTTTAGTCTTATTTATATAAATTGATTCATGGGGATGTGTTGGGTACATGTTTTCTTTATGTTTTTAAGCAACAGTTCAAAAGTTATACAGCCTTTTTTTTGAAAATGTACAAAGCAACATATAATGTTGAGAAACCGCCTCAATGGTACAGTGATAAGCGTGAAAGACTGAAGTGTGGTAGCTTGTGGTCTCGATTCCAGACAGGGTCAAATCAACGATTTAAAATTCGTACTTGTTGATGTTCTGCTAAATACACAGCATTACGGACAAAGAACAACGACTAGCTTGCTCGCAGTCAAGAATATGTGTCCGAGTACAGTGACATATACACAGTAGAATAAATATACAATGGAACTTGTGCAATCCGACACCTGAGTATTCCGACAACCCGTACAACCTGACACATTTATGTGGTCCCTTGGTGTGTCAGATTAGACAGGTACTGACATCCCGTACAACCTGACACATTTCCGTGGTTTCTTGGTGTGTCAGATTAAACAGGTTACTACACTGTACAATCATCATATCATCGAAGTGTAACATGCTCTCGCCATCTTATAGCTGGTAATAATGGTCTCTTATAAATTAGTGTTACAAAACAATCAATCACTATTCTACAAGAGTACTGTAACTCGTACCCATGGTAACCAGTTATAAGTAATAGTCTGAAATGTTAAATATGTAGGTAAAACTTGATTACTTATCTAGTAATCTATCAAAATACATAGAATATATAGCATAATTAAATACACTGTTTTTTGGATCAAGTATGTAAGTTGTGACGATTTCAATGTTTTCATCAATATTTTGTGAAATGCACTGCGCTGTTCTGTTTCAAAATTAGAGTGCTCTCTTACCACATTAGTGGCGTAATGGTTAACGTGTCTACCTCGAGGTTGGTAGATTGTGGGTGCGAGCCCTGGTCAGGTAAATCCAAAGACTTATTAAATTGGTTTTTGCTGCTTCTCCGCCAACCACGCGGCATTAAGGAGTAAGAGTAAAGAAAGGTTGGCTCGGGATCAGAATCATATATCCGAGTGAAGCAACATGACCACTGCAGACTGTTGTTTCAACGAGTCGCACTATAGCAATTCAGCTCAGTGTATTGTCTGGTACAAAGCGGAAATCATTATCATCTCCTCAAAATGTAAATTGTTCTCGCCATGATATAGCTGAACAATTTCTCAATTGGCGTTTACACAATAATCACTTACTCACTCATTTGATTGCTCTTTGTAGAATAATATTTGAGATATATAATATTCCTTTTATAGTAACCCTTTCTAAAGTATGTACCATATTAATATGACATAGAACAATATATTGTAGTCAAGGACCTACCATTTGGTTTTTACGGGAAGGGTGTTTTTATTTTTTTCCTAAGCCTCAAAATATATTTACTCAGATTATTATTTCTTGACTTACCATTAAATATCAATATTTTTTCAGCAATGCTATGCTTTTTTGTCCTTCTTATACATTAGGGCTAGATGGTTTTTTGTTATTGTTGCATATTGCAGATCAATTCTTGCTTCAGGAAACAAATTATGCCCCCCCCCCTTTTCTAAAACTGAATTAAATGATCGTTCCATTAATAGAAACATTGACTAATAGTGACAAGTATATACAATATCATACACATGTTTATTCTGCTAAATAGGAGATCTACATTATTTCGTTTATCAAGTTGACCAAATTCCCAGCTCAATTGTCCCTTATGTAGAATAATTTAAAACGTGTGTACTAAATAATCATAAATACATTGTTATCACGTGACTATTTACCTTCCTCTTCTACAATTTGCCTGATTTGGATATATTTCGTAAGAAAACATTAATTTCGGCTGTTTTTAGGTAATGTATGTTGTAATTATATCAAATAGATATTATAATTGTCATATTTTCTTACTTAAACCAGTAATCTGTTCAGTAACGTATTTAAACTGCAGTAATTTTATATTTTATCAAAATGACCCCGTAGCTTCAGTACACTACACTCACTACACAAACATTGGTATTTATAAAACTAGAATTTTATAAATAATATACCTTTATATTTAAATACTCTGCAGGGCTGTCGAACAGGATCAAATCATAGGAAAATTTAGTGTAGTGTTGGGTAACGAGAGAAATGTACATTCGATCCAGTACTGAAAAAAGATAGGACCTAAACATATCAGTATTTATTTGCAAACCAGGTGAGCGATGCCGACTCCAAGGAGCCTCTGATTTCAATTATTGGCACCAACTTATTACAATAAAAGTTCAAAGTGTATAAATGGAATGTTTTAACATATATAATTATGTATCTGATAAAAAGGTAGATATGTAATTTAGTAAACACCACGCGTTTCTGGAATAACCTTCATCAGGTATACTCGAAGTCAAATGATTGGAATAACCTTCATCAGGTACTGAAAGTCAAATGATTGGAATAACCTTCATCAGGTACTGAAAGTCAAATGATCGGAATAACCTTCATCGGGTATACTGAAACTCCACGTTACTGGAATAACCTTCATCAGGTACACTGAAAGTCAAATGATTGGAATAACCTTCATCAGGTATACTGAAAGTCAAATGATTGGAATAACCTTCATCAGGTATACTGAAAGTCAAATGATGGGAATAACCTTCATCAGGTATACTGAAAGTCAAATGATTGGAATAACCTTCAACAGGTACACTCGAAGTCAAATGATTGGAATAACCTTCATCGGGTATACTGGAAGTCAAATGATTGGAATAACCTTCATCAGGTATACTGGAAGTCAAATGATTGGAATAACCTTCATCGGGTATACTGGAAGTCAAATGATTGGAATAACCTTCATCAGGTACTGCAAGTCAAATGATTGGAATAACCTTCATCGGGTATACTGAAAGTCCGCGTTACTGGAATAACCTTCATCAGGTACACTGAAAGTCAAATGATTGGAATAACCTTCATCAGGTATACTGAAAGTCAAATGATTGGAATAACCTTCATCAGGTATACTGA
>MJUT01035971.1:57827-99643 GCA_002080005.1 Gigantidas platifrons
AATGGTAACCCGTGATTCAGTAGCTTCCTTGTTAGTATCTGCAATCTATCAAGGAAATCCCGATAGGAACCACAAGTGCTGGAATATCGTATCGACTGAGATATATATACTCCATATAAAGGTGCTGCTGGAATGGCGCTGCAAATAAATGGAAAGTTCACAATGGGAAATTATCTTTTATTCCATAGCGCTGCGTTTTTAACCAGCTGTCACTGTCAATTTCGAGGTGTAGGTCAAGGCATGAAGTATGAAGCACATATAGCTGTATCAATAGTATCATTTAGTTCATGCTCACTGGGATAGATACAATCAACAAAATCACCAAACCTAGAATTATTTAGTGAAACGACATCATCTATATAGCGGAACGTGAAATCAAAAGATTGGACTAGCTTCCATTCGTTTTCCTTTAGAAGCACTCGTATGAATTCTGCCTTATACGAATAAATGTCGGCAAAAGTTTGTTCCCATGGGAAAGTCGGCTTTCTGTTGAAATATACGTCCATCGAGCATATCAAATATGTTGTCAACACTCGACCTTTTTGATGATATCAGTTTCAGATAACTTTTTTGGCAAAATCAGAGTGGTTTAAAAAAGATTTGTCCCTTCCCAGGACAAGGTAGTTTTATCTACGTTGGCCATTTTTTATGAAACACTGTAAGAATAAGTTTTTACTCTGTCTGTTAGCTTTGCGTTGGGTTATGTAGATGGTAGAGAAGTAAAGTCTTTCGGCTTTGAGCATGCCTTTTGAGAGTTTGATGACATCAAAGGGGTATTCAGAATCCGTAAATCGAAGGACAGACAACACAATGGCCAACAGGAAAAAGGAAACACAACGATATATAAAACATTACTAATAAAACTAATGATCGAGTAACACAAACCCCACAAACATGAGGGTTAGCTTATGTCCTCCGGAAGGGTAAGCAGTTCCTGCTGCACTCGTGGTGAATGTTATTCCAGAAACACTTAATTTGATATATAGGTCTTAACTACATTTCTAATGCGAGCATGGACACCTTTAACAGTACACAGACTACACGATACCATAAAATCTACCAATCATGTTTGTTTTTCTTGTCTGTTACAATCTATTTATTTCTATAATTTGCTTAAAAAAAACGTTTGGTGTTTTAACACCATTTCCAACAATATTTCAGCTGTATCACGGCGACCAGTTTTAGTGGTGGAAGAAGGCAGAGTACCCGTGCAAGCAACTGGTAAACGTTATCACTTGCGGTTGCTAGTCGAGTGCAGCATTTTTTTGTAATTGACAAACGCCGTATTGGTGATAGGCTTGTATAAGTTGTTAAGTACATTACTCATTGAGCCACTCGAGCCCTTCATATTCACAGTATCCATTCGTCAATGCTATGACAAGTTACATACATACAATATGTATATAATCCTACAACCGTGTTATCTTAGTATTATATAAATGCCTGGATAGTGACTCAATTAATCTTTTATTTTATAAATTCTTTGTAATCGCCATGCTTTCGTAAATTGTTCCGCAGGCAGACAGTAATTGTATATTATATCAAATAAGTTACATTGTTATCAACTAAATCAGTCACGTGATATCTTAGGAACTGTAAATGTAAATAATAAATATATCAAATAAACCACGTGACAACAGACCGGATTATACCATCGGGGACTACTAGTCCACCAGCAGTGGTATCGACCCAGTCATAGTAGTAAAAACATAGATATATAATAAACATAAACCATGTCAGGCCTGAAACACTGACAACAGAGTGGATGATATCATCGGGGACTATTAGTCCATCAGCAGTGGTATCGACCCAGTCATAGTAATAAAACGTAGATATATAATAAACCATGTCAGCCCCGAAACACTAACTACAGAATGGATGATACCATCGAAGACTATTAGTCCACCAGCAGTGGTATCGACCCAGTCATAGTAATAAAACGTAGATATATAATAAACCATGTCAGCCCCGAAACACTGACTACAGAGTGGATGATACCATCGGGGACTATTAGTCCACCAGCTGTGGTATCGACCCAGTCATAGTAATAAAAACGTAGATATATAATAAATCATGTCAGGCCTGAAACACTGACAACAGAGCGGATGATATCATCGGGGACGATTAGTCCACCAACTGTGGTATCGGCCCAGTCATAGTCGTAGAAACGTAGATATAAAATAAACCATGTCATCCCGAAACACTGACTACAGAGTGGATGATATCATCGAGGACTATTAGTCCACCAGCAGTGGTATCGATCCAGTGTTAGTAATAAAAACGTAGATATATAATAAACCATGTCAGCGCCGAAACACTGACTACAGAGCGGATGATACCATCGGGGCTATTAGTCCACCAGCAGTGGTATCGATCCAGTATTAGTAATAAAAACGTAGATATCAAATTTAGTGCGCACGTGTCTGAAATAACATGTACCTCAAAACCGAAAGACTTCAAAGTCAAATAATTTAACACTATTCCAGAATCACAACCGGCTACGATCACATATGCCTGAGGGAGGAGAACCTTAGTTTTAATAATACTATTTGTGTAGCGTGAGTGACGGTGCGGGTACTCTAAAAATAAAACCAAACATCTGAAGTCAAATAATTTATTTATTTAAAGGTTACACGGTCTAGAAAAGTTCAACTGATTAGTAGCCTCGAGACGCCATATTAGAAATATTTTGTATTGACATTTCAGAAAACGAACTCTATAATTTCACACACGATACATTAAATATATCATATGATGATTTCTTAATATTTGCACTGTTCTGTGTATATATAGTAAGGGTTAATCTCATCACAGGACCGATACATGATCGTCTTGCTCTATGACTTACGTCTGTCTATATAGATATTAAAAGTTGTATTTACACTGATGTTTATAGTACATACTAAGCTGTTTACCACAAGTCTATCTTTCAGTTGTGATAAACTATCTAATATATTTACCTGTGTATCAGACACTTGGTGGTGCCCAATCTTTAAAAGCAAATAAAAATAACGGATGACATCTTCCTGATTAGAATAGCCTGACTTTTATATGTTTATATTAATATGTACCCGTGATACTCAGGATAATAAATTTACTAAATATGCATCATCAGTAATATATGTAGAGGGCCGTCATGGCCGTATTCATATGGTAGTTGGATTTACAACTACATGTGCAATTAGTGCATATGACCTCTAATGTTGTGAGTTCGAACCCCGTCAATGGCGAAGTGTATAATATAATGTGATAAAGTTTGTCAGTGACTTGCTACAGGTCGATGGTTTTATCCGAGTCCTCCGGTTTCATCAACCAAAAAACCTGACTGCCACAATATAACTGAAATATTACTGAAATCAGCACAATATGACTAATAAATTCAAATAGAATATATTAAATTTGGACGGTATGTTATTAATCAATTTCAAGATTTATGCTGTCGGTAGGTCATTGGTATATCGAATACGAAAGTCCCAATGTCTGAAATCTTTGTTAATTGACCGTTAATATACAGGAGTTATTTCCCTTTCATTCAAAATTAAACGAAAATAATATATAGTTGATCCCATAATCTCTTCAGACTGTTAACATTGTTACGAGATAAGACTGACCTCTGATGTTTTACAAGCTTCAAATATCTACATTTTGTTTTAGAAAATTATATTAAAATTCGTTATTCTGTCATTTGCTCTAGCTATACCATATTACATGTTAGAACGGACATCATTATTATAGAAAAGGTATACAACATATTAGTCTTATTGTCAAATCAGGAATGTGTAAAAGTCTATTTGAAAGCTAAATGGAATTTAACCCTATCTTAAACTTTGCAATCGGGACACCTGTCTCTTCCGAGCAAAAAATAAAAATAAAATAAAATAAATAAAAAAAACCCAGCTGATTCAACAAAACACTTACATTCAAATTGTTTCAATCGCCTTTACACCCCCATTTATCAGATGGAGGGCTGATATATTTATTTGGATTTATGTACCAATAGTGGATTTCAACATGACTCGATTATATATGTAACATGGAAAGTCTAAGAAGAGACAGCTGGGTTCACCCGGTTGTTTGGCGGTTTGTGTTATTCGCCTATTTCGTTTTCTTCGTTGTGCTGGATTCCCAATATTTTCTGTATCTCTAGATGGTCCATTCTTGATCGCCCCTTTTTTTCTCTAACGTTTGTTTATCTATACAGATTTTGTCAAATCCGTAAACTGCATATAGTTAAAAAGAAGTTCATTACCATATAAAATGTCCGTACCATATAAAATGTCCGTATCATATAAAATGTCCGTACTATATAAAATGTCCGTACCATAAACAATATCCGTACCATATAAAATGTCCGTACAATATAAAATATCCGTACCATATAAAATGTCCGTACCATATAAAATGTATGTACCATGTAAAATGTCCGTACCATATAAAATGTCTGTACCATATAAAATGTCCGTACCATATGAAATGTCCGTACCATATAAAATGTCCGTACCATATAAAATATCCGTACCATATCAAATATCCGTACAATATCAAATGTTCGTACCATATAAAATGTCCGTACCATATAAAATGTCCGTACCATATACATTGTCCGTACCATGTCCGTACCATATAAAATGTCCGTACCATATAAAATGTTTGTACCATATAAAATATCCGTACCATATAAAATGTCCGTAGCATATAAAATGTCCTTACCATATAAAATGTCAGTACCATATAAAATGTCCGTGCTATATAAAATGTCCGTATCATATAAAAGGTTCGTACCATGTAAAATGTCGTACCATATAAAATGTCCGTACTATATAAAATGTCTGTACCATATAGAAGGTCCGTACCATATAAAATATCCGTACCATATAAAATGTCCGGTTTACTGTTTCATAATGAATTACCACTCTTATTAGATACAATTCAATCGCATTCCACTGACTTCAGTCTAGTTTATACAATGCAAATCTTGTCTTCATTTTGTATGTTCATTTCCATAGTAAAGGAATGTTCATTTCCATAGTAATGGAATATGTAAAAAAAAACCCAGAAAATCTGATATTATAAAAAAAATTCAGCAACATATTTACCAACAAAAATAATGTTGACACATTTTCTGTGTTATTGCAGTCAAGGTTCCAAAATATCACATCTGGTCAGAATTGTCATTGATGAAACAAAACCGATATTACTATACAAGTGAATTATACAATATGGAACTGGTATGAATAACCCTGCATTGAAACACAAAACACGTAATCCTAACATTAGTACATACAATCAATGACAGAGTCTAATAAAATGTTAATTGGCTAAAGGTCATTCAGGGAAGATTTGAAAAGAAATTAACGTGGCACTAACATCGTACTATCATTAGAACATACACCGTAGCTCGTTCATAGCTTATCACCGTTTTTGCAACAAGAGTAAAACGACCGGTGCTATGTGTTGGGCAGGAAGTATTTACCCCTCCGGAGCACCTAAGTTCACCCACGGCTTTTAGTGTGGTTCGTGTTGCTCGATCTGTAGTTTCCTGTGTAATGTTTTGTAGATCGTTGTTTGTCCTTTTGTCCTTTTTTTCTTTTGGCCATTGTGTTATCTGTACTTCTTTGGTTTACGGTTTCTGATTACCCATTTGAAATTTGAAATAAATCTGAAATAAAAAAAATCAGTAACATATTTACCGAGAGATATACAAAAACATTTATTGTTGACCTATTTTATTTGTTAATTCAGTCAAGGGTCTAAGATATCACATCTTGTCCGAATTGTCATTGATGAAGCAAAACCGATAGTACATCGGTTATAAAATAATCACATCCGTCTTATACAAGTGAATTATACAATAGGGAAATCGTATGAATAACGCTACATTGAAACACAAAGCACGTAATTATAACGCTAGTACAACAGTGATCAATGAAAAAGACTGACTGTCTAATAAAATGGTGTTAATTGGCTGAAAGACATCCAGGAAAGATGTGAAAAGAAAAGAACGTTGCACTATCATTAGGATATACACCTTAGCCCGTTCATAAATTACCACGTGTTTGTGACAAGAGCAGTATGACAGGTGCCATGTGTGGAGCAGGACTATTTACCATTCCAGAGCACACAAGTTCACCCTCGATAGTTAATGGTATTCGTGTTACTCGATCTTTAGTTCTTTGTGTAATGTTGTGTAGATCGTTATTGTTTGTCCTTTTTTTGGCCATTTTGTTGTCTGTCCTTCTTTGATTGGCGGATTCTGGCTATACCTTTGGTATTTTCGAATTTAAAGAACGTCTTAGGAAACCAGAGGGAATAATATCAACCCCTTATCCAAAAGAAAAGCAATACAAGGACAAACAAGGATCTACAAAACAGCACACATTAAATAACTCGAATCCTACAAAACAAGCCGAGCTGCTCCGTAAGCGAAACGAGTTTCTGCTCCACTTGTATCACACAACGGGGTACTCCTGTAGCAAAACCGGTGTTAAATCTTCTATTGTGTTTATATTATTTATTAATAATAATAATATCATTTTATTAAATAAGACAGACATACTGGTCAGCAAGTAGTTCTCGCCAAGAAGCAATTATGGCCAACTTTCTCATTTAACGCGAGCGCACGCGTATTTTCGTCCGATTTTTTCACCATCATTAAATGATGCCGTACCAATCTTTCGTATTAATTTTTATCGAATTTCATTGTGAAATATCGTTAAAACCGGGTAAAAACCTTACTCCATCCCACATTCTGTCAGAACATCAACAGGGGGTCACATGTCTTGGTACTTTTAAAATAGAAAAACACATGGTACATGTATGATCATTGGATAATCTAATGACACAATATTTCCAATTTATCTCTGCAAATCTTTAAGATCTTTCTAAAAAGTGTCACACTTTGCCTGATTACTCATCCCTACAATCCAAAATACTCACGATTGCAGAATAAAAATAGATTCCATGTGAATGCAATGGCTGCCTGCGCATGCACTTTTTTCGCCATTAATTACCTTGACCGCTAATTTATACATAGATCCTTTAATATCACATTGGGCATAAAACATAGACAAAATATTTAAATTAATTCTAGAAAAAATGGAATTATTTCTTTTCATAGAAAAAAATGGAAATTATCAGGTAAACAACTGTTGAAAATGAAATATTTTATGGTATGGGGAGCGGTGTGGTGATGGCATGACAGCCATTAAAATAGCGATAAATAATTACCAGAGTTGTATACAAACTAACACAAAAACCGGTAAACTTTTTAAGAAGGGGCTTTAATTTTCTAAAATGTCGTTTTTCTTTCCTTATAATGCTTTAGCTTCACCAAAATCAATATTTCTGAAACTTGGCGAGAATTGCTTTTGCTGCTGTTAAAAAACGCAACATCGTAATAATGGATCCCCGATCAGCGTGCGCTCTCTTTTATAAAAAAATAATTTCGTATGTAAATGGTTCATGCAAAATAATAATGGGGTGAACAAAATATTGGATAAAGGAACTACTCGCTGACCAGTAGATCATTAACAATTATTTTTTTTGTGCTGACCTATTATGTATATATACGTTCTGAGTTCCATGTTGGAGTGTTCGCTACGATATCTGCATATAAACGATGTTCGGTTCGTCTTTATCACATTTGTTTGTAGTAGAGTGCATGTCGTATTCATGATATATGTGTTTGCTTGCGCATAGTGGTGTCCAACACATATTGTGCTATATTTTTGTATTAGCTTTTCTTCGTTTTGTGTGACCTATGTTGCAAGTTTTTCTGAATTTTTTGTTTTTTTTGATTTTTCTCTAACGTTTATTATAAAAGAGCCAAGTTTAATCCAGGTCTGAGCTGTTTCACCTATTCACTAGTTCCATTTATAGACAATTGTGAACTAGATGATTTCCTTTGTAATGCTAGTTGTTGGGTTGGAGCATTTGACTCTTTTTATTTCCACAATAGATTTTATCAAGACTAGAGATATACGACCATATCAGAACAAAAGAGGCATGAACAAGATGGCAGTGTAAGAGTACCATCGTTAAATTATCGTTTTGCTCGAACTTAGATTTTTGCATGGTGTTTTGTAGATCTTTTTCCTTTTTTTCTTTTGGCCATTGTGTTGGCTATCCATCTTCGATTTACGGACTCTGATTACCACTTTGGTATCTTGAAGCCCTTCTTAAGCATACTGTAAACATATTCATTTTTTGAGAATTCAGATTTCACATTATCAAATATTTGCTTGTCGAATAATTCAATGAATAAATTGGTTCCATATAATGACAATTACATCGAAGTCGCCGGAAATTATACGATCGCCATCCACAATATGTTGCTTAGCACCAGGAGAGCGCGATTTCATATATACAATTGTGTATCATGGCGAGAAAAAGTTACATTTTGATAAAGTGTTACGTAGTCATCATGACTTTATTAACCGTTCGGATTACCTTTGTCACAAATGACCAGGGATATATGCCGTTTGTCAAAATCACAATCGTGCAGTCTTTTCGTAATGTTTCTTTGCATGATGAACCCCGAGATATAGCAATGTTTTTGCACTGATGATAAAACCCGATGATATAATAATGATTGCACCATGCATTAAGCCCAAAATACAGTACATATTTATTTCCCGCGCATTAGGGGAGATATGAAGATTTGTTCAACTAATGAAAGTCGTGTTTACCAGGATCACCGTTCGACGTAAGCATATTTTTTTGACATTACTTCATATCAAATGTACTAGTAGGTTATTATATGTTGTTGACACATTACTATTTCTGATGGATTTATTTGCTTATTTATTATATCTATATTTTAATTTTGTTTTAATAAATTCAATTTAAAAACCAATCGATTCTTGATCTTGTTGGACACAGATAGTTCTACTTTAGTATGTTTTTTTTAATCAACAGACCTGAAAGTTATATTATATATGTTCTTGAAAACATAAAAAGTAAACATATAAAGCATAACTTATATGGAATACTTAGACCAATATTTTCCTAGTTAAGTGGTTAAACTAGCGAAAACAAAGTCCTTAACTTGGAAAAACGTAGTATGCATGATTTACAACTTGACTATATGCAATATCACATATATATCGTTGATTATTGCACGGCTCTTGGAAGTAATAATCCTACAACCCAAATATAAAGTGCACAGTATCTTGTGTCTGTGTATATTATTTCATAGCTCATAGCATTTGCTTACATTCTGGTATATAAAACATATAAAGATCAAAGGAAAAGAATGCATTCAAATATCTTTTCAATTGGTACAATAATAAACTTGAAATCCTCAAGTGAGGTAAGTAGTGGGCTCGATTCCAGGTCGGGTAAAATCCACGACTTAAATTGGTATTTGTTACATTGCTACTAAACGAACAACATTACAGGTAAAGAAAAAGGACTAGTTTACTTGGAGGCAGCAATATGTGTTCAAGGAGAGTGGCATGTCAATCGGTATACCTTTGTTTAGAATAGCTCCAACTCTGAGTTTTGATTAAGTAGAATAAGTATATCAAGTGACCCCGATCCCTGACCTGGTCAAGACAAAGACGTTGCTGCTTCTCTTGTTACCAGGCGGCACTAAGGAGTACGAACAAAGGCTGATTGGATCAGAATCAGAATAGCGTGTTCGAGTGGCACGACATGTCTACCCTCGGACTTTTTGGTTCAGGATACCATAGTACCATTATCAAAATTTAACTATGATTGTTTGTCTAATACAAAGCGGAAGTTACTAATATCACATCAAAATGTTGTCGCCATGATAGAGCTTAAGAATTAAACATAACCATTTGATGGTATTCTAGTCAAGGGCCGACCATTTATCTTTAAAGGGAAGGGAGATGTTTTGTTTATCCATAACCAGAATAGTTATATGTGAACCAAAACTAAGATTTGTTATATTAAAAGTCAGTATTTTTTCAGCAAAGTTATCAGAAATTTCCCTTGAAAACAACAAGCTAGATATAGCCTTAAGCTAAATTGAATTTTCGTTGCATTAAAAGAATCTATAACTCATAGTGATGAGCATATCAATATAAAAGGAAAACGTAGATATCAAATGTAATGCACACGACATAATTATGGAGGAACCTACATCAGATACGACATAATTATGGAGGAACCTACATCAGATATGACATAATTCTGGAGGAACCTACATCAGATATGACATAATTCTGGAATAACCTTCATCAGATACGACATAATTCTGAAATAACCTTCATCAGATACCACATAATTATGGAGGAACCTACATCAGATATGACATAATTCTGGAGGAACCTACATCAGATATGACATAATTCTGGAATAACCTTCATCAGATACGACATAATTCTGAAATAACCTTCATCAGATACGATAGAATTCTGGAGGAACCTTCATCAGATACGACATAATTCTGGAATAACCTTCATCAGATACGACATAATTCTGGAATAACTATCATCAGATACGACATGATTCTGGAATAACCTTCATCAGATACGACATGATTCTGGAATAACCATCATCAGATACGACATGATTCTGGAATAACCTTCATCAGATACGACATAATTCTGGAATAACCTTCATCAGATACGACATCATTCTGGAATAACCTTCATCAGATACGACAGAATTCTGGAATAACCTTCATCAGATACGACATAATTCTGGAATAACCTTCATCAGATACGACATAATTCTGGAATAACCTTCATCAGATACGACATGATTGTGGAATAACTTTCAACAGATACGACATAATTCTGGAATAACCTTCATCAGATACGACAGAATTCTGGAATAACCTTCATCATGTTTGAGTGCAAGTCTTTGGTCACCTATACAGAAGGGAGTAGAACTTTAGATTTAATAATAAATACATGATATCACGCATACATTGGGAGATCTACATTGTATTAATAAAGTTAACCGAGTTTCCGACTGAATTGTCCTTTATATAAAACAATTTAAAACATGTTACTCACATAATAATTATAAATAAATGTTTATCTTGATATTTAATATTCATTCGGTACAGGTCTCGGGTCAGTCGTAACAACAGATAAAGTAGTTGATTATTAACTCCCTCTTTTGCTGTTTTCCTGATGTGGTGATATTTCGTCAGAAGACATTATTTTCATGTATTTGTAGCTAATGTATGTTGTTATTATGTCAAACGTATATTATTATTGTCATATTTTCTCATTTAAAGCAGTCAGTTGTTTAGAAATCTCTTTAAATCTAGTTTTATTAATATGACCACGCAGCTACTTATCTAGTGTCTGCTGCAGCCTGCTGTTTCAACAAGTAGCATTATAACAATCCTGCTCAGTGTTTTGTCTGGTACAAAGCAGAAAGCATTGTCATCTCGTCAAAATGTAAATTGTTCTCGCCTGATATAGCTGAACAATTGCTCAATTGGAGTTAAGCAATCACCACTCACCCACTTATTTGATTGCTCTCTTTAGAATAATATTTGAGATATGTACTATGCCTTTTAAAGTAGTCCATTCTAAAGTCTGTAACATATTAATATGACATTAACAATTATGTTGTAGTCAAGGACCTACCATTTCGCTTTTACGAGAAGGGAGTTGCTAATTTTTTCCCTAGCCTAAAAAATATATTTACTCAGATTATTATTTCTTACCATTAAAAATCAATATTTTTTCAGCAATGTAATAAAAAAAAATTATATTCCCAAACATTAGGGCTAGATGTTTTATTTTGTTATTTTTTTTTCAGATATAATTTTGCTTCATTAAACAAATTATACCCCCCACCCCTTTTCTAAAACTAAATTAATGTATTTAATGATATCGAAGAATTGATTAATGAAATGACTGAAATTATTTGTAAAATTAGAAAAAACAGAGAGACCAACTCAAATGCTGTTAGAGAACAGAAAATAATAGCTGCGAATGAAATACGGGAACTGAGGACAAAAATCAACAATCACCTTGACAATTTACAAGACGATCTGATGAAGGAACTGACTGAAGCAGAAAAACAGATAACCAATGAAACACGGGAACTGCTGGCATCTCTAGACAAGAAACAAAAAGAGCTGACCGAATACCAGACAAATATAATTAACATAAAAAAGTGTGCCTCAGACCTGCAAACATATATTGCCGTAAGGCAAATACAGAAAGACGTAGAAACACAAGACACGTGTTTACAGGCAATAATAAACAGCGATAGTCTAAATCACACTAAACTATCATAAAAGATGGACAGTGGTCTGAATACTATAATCACTAGCATTCAAAAATTTGGAGAAGTTGTTGCTGAATCAAAACCTTGCGAGTTCAACTTTGTTAGAAAAAAAATAAGCAAGCCCAGCTAATGCTAGCTGATATATCACCTCCTATGTCAGTTGACAATATACAACTGAATCTGAAACAGAAGAGAAACACAAAGAGGGGTAGATTCAATGGATGTTCTTTACTTCCAGATGGTAGAATGGTATTATCCTGTTACCGTACTGATACTGTAAGCTTCATCAATAATGAAGGAGTAGAATTTTTCCAGATAGGTAAAGATAAAACAGGATCCCGTACTTATGATACAGTTTATATTAAAGATAACAATAGTGTTGCTGTATCATCTGGAAATAGAGATAATAGCTGTACATGTATAAGTATGATAGATATGGAAAGTCAGGAAGTCATGAGAACTATCTCCATGGATACGAACATTTATGGCATGGCTGTTAGAGGTAGAGCAATATATTACTGTACAGGTGATAATGGACTAAAGATGTTAAACATTAGTGATAAATCTGTAAGTGATATCATCAACAGTGGTATGTCTTACGTTTATTACGTGGCTATATCTGGAGACAAACTTTACTACACAGCCTGGAATACACATACCGTGACATGTTGTGATTTACATGGTACAACACAATGGGAATTCAAAAATACCCGTGTTCTATATGGTCCACTTGGTATCTCTGTAGACAATGATGGGAACGTGTATGTCGTCGGTTATAAGTCAAACAATGTCGTGGTTATCTCCCCTGATGGACAGCGTCATAGACAAGTATTGTCTTCCGGGGAAGGTATAGTGAACCCAAGAGTACTTGATTATGACAAAGCTACCAATAGATTATTAGTTGTAAATGATAGTGAATCTGCTTTCCTGTTTGAAGTTACAAGGAGAGAGTAGAGGAATAGTAGAACATTTAAGACACCTTCTTTTTTCTTAATATTTTTATTTTAATAAAATATGTCCAATATTCTCCTATCACTTATAATTTTATAATGATTTTTGTGGTTGTAGTATGTTTTTTTGCTATGATATTTGTAATAATTACAGTATTATATAAATTTATTAGAACAAGGCATTTTACTGACGAGTAGTAATATACCTATTAGAAAGTTCATTACGAGAAAGGGAACAGCTCCTTGTCCTCGAATATATCATAGACAAGATTAAACCTTGATGGTCATCAACTCCACCAATATCAGCAAAGCTAACAATCACCTCTCATATTTCCTATATTGCCGAACGCAAAAAAGATCACGATATATGACACATTAAATCCAGGCCCTTGCTTAGGATAGGTACAGACACTTGGCGGGATAAAACCTGTTAAAGGTAAAAGGTAAAAGGTAAAATATATTTAGGTTTAAAAATTTAATGGGATCCCAACCCTCCCTCTTGATTACTGGATCTCCAACGACAATACATGTAGAACGTATTGATTTGCTTTCATTTATCTAGTTATCAGTCAGTAGGTAAAAACGTTAACTGATGTGCGCTCGATTTGTTCCCGTTGCAAAGTGTAATTGCATAATTTGACTTAGTAAGAATGTATCGGGTACTTAAGGCACTTCGGGTACTCCGGCTTCCTCTACCAATAAATACTGACCTCCATTGTATAACTGCATGATTGTCGAAAGTGGAGTACGGGTGGACATTTTGATAGTGACATGTAAAATTAAGGGAAGATAAGCGATATCGTTAGGGATAAGTGATACTGGCCTTAACCATCAATAATTGTGATGGCTATTTACACGTTAGCAAATTACTAGTAGAAAGACTTCTTTAATCATCTGAAAGAAACTAAGAAGGTTTTTGTTATAGCATTTTAATAATAACTACCCCCTCCCCCCATTTTATCATTGCGACCACGAAGAACACATGTTAATTCGCCCAGAAAATAAGCTTTGAAGAACATCAAACGTATTAATTACAGAATTATTATGAGAAGAGTTTGACGATACCAACGGGGTAATCAAAATACGTAAGTCGAAGGAGAACAGACGACACAATGGCCAAAAGAAAAAGTACAAAAGGACCAACATCGATCTACAAAGCACTACACGAACAATTTAGACCGACCAGCACGAACCACTAATAATCAGGGTGAACTCTGTTGTTCCGGAAGGGTTTGCAGATCCTTTCCCACTAGTGACATCTGTCATGTTACTGTTAAGCGACGCGAACATCATTGGAAATGGACATCATTTTGGACACCATTATATGTAAATTATTTTAGTTTGTTATGTGGAAGAACAGATGTATGCTGCTCTCGGTCCGTTTCATCATACTGTGTGTGTCTTCCGTCATCTAGATGGTCTTTTACAAACTATCATTTAAAGCTTTACAAACCAGAGAATTTATGTTGGATAAGATGGCAACACATTCTGCATCATTGTCACTTTGAACTAAAGATGCCCCTACTTGCTCTTTCTTTATAGCAACGTCTCTGAATGGTCGAAATTCACCTGTTATTAGATGGTTGTAACTTTTGGCTGATTTCCTTCCCATCCTGACATCATTAGGAAATCTGGAATAACAAATAACAATTACCATGACAAACCAAGATTCATAGTTAAAAAAACTTCATGGATAAATTACTTGTACATTCTAAAATTATTTTGTGGCTAGTACATACTCGATAGAATTAGTATGTTTCAGACAAACTTATATTTTATTAAAACAAAAGAAATCAAATTTCAATTATTACAAATGTACATGTGCTGACAGTATTATTAGTGCTCTGAGGGACCTTGATGGGAATAAAAACATTGGTTAAGCTGAAAAAAATGTATGTTTGTTTCCAGTCTCAAAGCTTAAAAAGATTTGGTAGGTAGGTAAAGAATTTATTTTATTTTTCAAAATCCTGTTTTAAATGAGTTCATAAGTAAGCAATAAGGCTAATAACAAAATTACCGAACACCGAGCAATCTTATAAAAGTAAGCAACTTAATTGTTAAGCGTAGTAAGCAAAAACTACATTAAAATTTGTCTGTTGCATTTTTACGAGGAAAAATTGGGAAGTTAGGGAGGCAGGAAACAAGCATATATTTGTTTTTGACCTAACTTTAGTTTTATGCTATGTGTTAGCACAAGATATGACAATTGATACAGCTGAAATATAACTAATTTCATTCACATAAACCCTGGTAAAACTAATGTGTGTTACTTAAAACCATTAACATTGTAACAATGAACTCACACATAAATGACGACTCATTGTTCATTTTGATGGATTTGGGGTTCCATACTTTGTGTAGCTTGATCATGCTTACTGTGTACAAACTATATTATTTTATCTTACTGTTGCGAACATACATGTAGGTGAAAGGAAATATTTTCATATACAATGAAAACAAAGCTAAACCAATTACACAAAAACACACGAAATACACATGATACTGTAACGGGAACGCTCCCCTACCTAAGGTTATAGGAACCGTAGTAGGTTCATAACCACCTCTGCTGACTGCGTTAGTGTAGATCTCCTTAAGCTTAGTTGGTAGAGCCGTGGCTTACAATGCGAGAGGCCCCAGCATCGATTCCCAGGGTGAACATTGCATTTTTCGGAGGAAAAACATGCTCTACTGTTACAATACGATTGATTTTGATTTTTGGTGTTTAACGCCACTTTCAGCAGTATTTCAGCTATATCATGGTGACCAGTTTTAGTGGAGGAATCCGGAGTACCCGGAGAGAACCACCAACCCTGGGCAAGCAACTGATAAACTGTATCACTTGCGGCTGCGAGTCAAGTGCACCTTTTTTTGTCATTTACAAAGCTGGGCTCGAACCCACGCCATATTGGTAATAGTCTAACTCATTGAGCCAATTGTCCCTTCCCCCACGATACGTGTGTGTACTTGATCATAAAACACAAACAAAATGCTAAATATACGGTAAATGTATACTTCAAATAAGCAAAACATTCCTAAGCTATATAGAAATCAGGGGCGGATCAAGGATTTGAAGTTAGGGGGCGCACTTAAAATAATAGCGCCGAGCGGAGGGAGGCGCGAAATTTGTTTGGGGTGTTTCGTGTGAAAAATCACGAATTTACGCAAAAAAATCTTATTTTTTCCAATTTTGAGAGGGGGCGCCGGGTGTGCACCTCCCCCCCCCCCCTATCCGCCCCTGGAAATAATATTCATCTACAAAATATTTGTTTGATAAGCCTATTCGCCATTGAAGTATTTATTGGTAAATGTACGTATGTTGATATTTTTGCTTATCATAATAACTCATTTACTGTTTACATGTTATGTTTGAGTATGTAAGAACTTCACACAAATAATATAATAACAATGGGTCATGGGACTTAGTTAAACATGTGATAATTACCTAGTGCGAAATGTAAGGGCGATATGTAGATGATCTACATGTTCCATGTGAACTTCTTTCCCCACTTTCTTCAGTTTTCCGGTCGGTCTAAAAATATACCGATACCGGTAATTGTAGTGAAAATCCGTAAATGTCACTTGCTTACACATTCCGTAGATCGTTGTATAATCTATATCTTGCACATCTTTACTAGAAAATAAAATTACCAGTTTGCAGAAAAATGATTATTTTTTGTCTTCCACTTTTTTTTTTTTTTACTTTTGACAGGAGGATTCACGCAGTCTATATGTCACATCAATAGTTAATAAATGGATTACATTTTCTAAATTTAACAAAAATGATCTCAGGTTATCAATTTATTAAAATATGAAACCCAAAACTGTAAAATATTCACGTTCTGAAGCGTATTCCTCTCAAAATATCAACACAACATCTACATGTTGTACTTTCATTTTTACAAACTGTTGTTGACGTTACGTTAAAAATAGCCGACGTAAACTAATTGAAACACGATAAATTTGGCGGTCTGTGTCTATATTTAAAAGAAAGGCGCTATGTGTTTATTGAACTTTATCAAAAATCAAAGATTGACTATAGAGTGAAATGTTCTGTAGAATGCAATGATGCTGATATAAAGTCATGACAAATTTTCTTCGAAGATGCATTTGGCTATTTTCCAAAATAAATCTGTTTTTCTACCTTTTAAAGCCTTTTCTAAAACTGTATACCCACCTAAACTTCTAGAGATGAGTCCATTCTACATGTCTATGCCATTATTTACATCTGTCTGCTGCAAGGAAAATAGCGAAAAAGTCCGAGAGACAACTATGTTTTGCATAAAACTGTGCCGTTTTCCGTACGTCGCCACCGTATTTTTACCTCATTGCTTGTTTATTTTTTTTTATTTCTGCTCATAAAACATGATGTTTAAATTATCTCATGATTCTAAACTTTAACCAGATCTAGTTTTTATCCTGTTTTTTTTAATTAGAAGCCAACATCTCTCTTTGAGAAAGTTAAGTGAAACTATCAAAATTTGCATTATGGCAGATATAACGTCGGCAACGTCAGGATCCCACAGAGTTGCTAGTAAATAAACACAGATACCATTAATAAACATGAACTACCGACACAAGAAAGGGGTAAAGACAAACCGAACATCGTTTTTACGCAGAAATCTAAACGGACATCACAATACAAAGTTGAGCACTTGAAAACATTTAATTGACAACCTGAACAACATGAACCCATGGTTGTAAAACAATGAGGGCACACTGAGGTGCTCCGGCAGGATAAGCAGTTTCTGCTCCAAATGTGACAACCGTCATGTTACTACAGTTACAAACCTGATGATAAGTTATGCATGAGACCGTATCGGTTGACAAAAAAGGTGGTGATGGTAATTCTTTCGAAGCGATGACTTCAAATTAACAAATATCAACCCTTGATTAAGCAGCTTTCTTGTTAGCAGCACCCTTCTATCAAGGAAATCCCGATAGAAACCACAAACTCTGGGATATTGCATCAAGTGAGAGATCCATACTCCGTATGCATGTGTTGCAGGGATGATGCTGCATATGAATGGAAAGTTCACAATAGGAAAATCTCTTTTGCCGTAAAGTTGCGTTCTCATTGTAAATTTCGAACTACATATCTAATGCGAGCCTGGGAACCTTTACCAGTACACAAAGGTTATCATTAATGTTTGTCGTTGTTGTATCTAACTATATTATTTCTGGTTTAACGCCACTTTCAACATATATCAGCTATATCATGTCGACCAGTTTTAGTGATGGAAAAAGCCGGAATACCTGGAGAGAACCACTGACCATGGGCAAGCAACTGGTAAACTTTATCAATTGCGACTGCGATTCGAGTGCACCTTTTTTGTATTTTACAAAGCCAGGAGCGAACCCACGCCGTATTGGTGATAGGCTTGTATGAGTTGTTAGGTAATTCAGCTACCTAACACAATGAGTCACCCGAGCCCTCCTGTAAATATTGACAGTACTCATTCGTCAATGCTGTGACAAGTTACATACAAACAAAATGTATATAAGTATGTCTATCTGTATCAAAGGGCTTAATCTTAGTATTATATAAATGTATAGATAGTGACACAATTAAGTTTTTTTTTTATTCTTTGTAATCGCCATGGTTTCGTAATTTTTTTCGCAGACAGACAGTAATTGTATAATATACAGTCCGACAAAAGTTAAGCACCACCTGACTTGTTTCAATAATATATTTTCTAATAATGAACTTATTTCAAATCAGTTTGCTGTTTTCGTTACCTGTACACACATACTTACTTACATGTGAAACAGGTTATTGATCGATTTTTATTTATGTGTATATGACAGGGTGTGTAAAGTGCCACGTATACTTTTCAACATGTGTGTTTGCGAGCGAAAGCTGAATTTTTTGTGTAGAGTTTTAAGTTTCATTTTCTATTGGTTTGATATGGTGCGCCGAAAATTAACCATACCAGAAAGGTGGCAAACTGTTGGCATGCATGACGATGGTTTTAGCCACAGACGGGTGGCAGACCACTTCAGGGTTAACCATTCAGCGTTTTCGTCAAACGGGGAATGTTACTGACCGTCCACGTGCAGGTAGACCTCGCAAAACGACGCCGAGAGAGGACCTGCTCATATCCAGACGGGCGCGGAAACGGCCGTTCAGTACAGCTGGTGCACTTTGTGGTAATTTAGCGTTTGGAGGCCACATTAGCACACGCACTGTAATCAGACGCCTCCATCATCAGGGAATGCGAGCGCGACGACTCATAAAACGTCCACAGTTGACATTACGTCATCGCCATGCTCGATTTGACTGGGCACATGATCATTTGGGGTGGACTATTCGCACATGGAGACAGGTCCACTGGTCTGGTGAAATGCGATTTTTGTTACGCCCTACCAACGGTCGTGCAAGGGTTTGGCGCCAACGAAACACTTCACTTCAGGACAACCACATTTTGGGCACAACTGCTTTTGGGGGGTGGGGATGTAACTGTCTGGGTTTGTTTTTCCTTTGACTGTAAGTTGGACTTGTACGTTCTTGATGGTAATCTGACAGGCCAAAAATACCTTGACAATGTGCTCGCTCCACGCGTAGTCCCCCATTTCGACAATCATGCGTTGGCTGACAGGACAATGTTCATGGACGACAACGCTAGGCCACATAGAGCCCGAATTGTACATTTTTTTACAGCAAGAGGCTGTTCAGACAATTCCATGACCTGCAATGTCGCCAGACATGATCCCTATAGAGCATGTATGGGACTTTATTGGCCGAAAAATGAACCAACGAAATCCAAAATGTCAAAATATTGACGAATTAAGAACTGCTGTCTTACGGCTTAGGCGTCTTGTGCGAAGCATGACGAGACGTGTTACAGAACTCCACAATAAACGCGGTGGATATACTCGTTATTGATTTTTATGCCTTACGCATACGCACAATAGATGCATTTAGAAGTTCTTAAAATCTAAAGACTCTGCATTTTAATGCAATGTTAAAAACTTCCATCAAAGACAAACTGGTTTTACGTATTTCCAGCGCCTGTTTTGAACCCCATTTTTGCCACGTCATAGTCACGTCTTTCAGGATGATAAATACTTCGTAGATTGGTAATTTTAGAGCCCTTGGTGTATTCTTTTAAGAAGTGTAAGAAAAATGGTGATATCTATTTTATTGTTTTAACAGTATTGATGTACAAAAAATATATCGATAAAAATATAGCGTGGTGCTTAACTTTTGTCGGAGTGTATATATTGTTCTCCAGACAGACATTAATTGTATTATATATACAATAAATTACATTGTTGTTAAATGGATCAGTTCCGTGATATATTATAAGAGCAATGTATCATACTAAAATTTAATCGTATGGGTGGTGTAATGGTTAGCGTGCTCGCTACGGCTGTGGTAGATCGTGGGTTCGAGCCCCGATCAGGTCAAACCAAAGAATATGAAATTTGTATTTGCTACTTCCCCGCTAAGCCTGCAGAATTAAGGGGAAAGAACAAAGACTGGTTGACTCGGAATGAGGATAATGTGTCCGAGTGGAGCGACATGTCTTTCCGCCAACAATTGTTACGGTGAGCTAGCACTATAAATATCCAACTCAGCGTGTTAGTCTAGAACAAAGCGGACCTCATCATTATCTCATTGAAAATTACTTTGCTCTCGCCATGATATATCTGAAAAATTGCTGGGTTGACGCTAAGCAACAATCACTAGATCATGCTAAAATTTACAAGTTGGCTGGTTTAAGCTAAACTCATCCAACAAATTTAAAATTCTAGCTTCTTATGGAATTAACTAATTTTTATAATTATATATATATATATATATATATGACATGATATTCAAGAGATTGGTTGTAATTTTAAGTTTGTTTTTGGTGTTAAACGCCACTTTCAACAATTTTTCAGCTAAATTGTGGCGTTCAGTTTTATTAGTCGAGGAAACCGGAGTACCCGGAGATACCCACTGACATGCCGTAAGTCACTGAAAAACTTGTTCACTTAATGTTGTATTGAGTACACCTCGCCTAAGTGGGATTCAGGCAAGGTGTACACGATACAACATTATGTGATAAAGTATTCAGATGCTAATAAACCAAGGGGAATTACCAAGATATCCAAAATCGATTTAGGTTATCTGTGTCTGAGGGAGATTACCCTTAGTTTTGATAAGTTACATTATTTCGCTGCATATCATGTCTCCAAGTGGTAAATAATCTAGGTGTCTACATTTCTGTCACGTCTCAATATACCCGAACTATTGCTAACGTTGGCGTTAAGCACAATTCAGTCAACTAATCAAGTGGTAGATAGGATTTGCACACTCGATGGGAGTTGTCAGATTATAATACAGAAAGAATATTGGACCATAGTGGGCTATGTGTTTGGAGAGTATCATGGTCCCTGTACGTTAAATAACATACGTACATTGTAGCCGTTACAAAACACTAGATTTTTTGTGGTAAGCCACCTCTCCATAATTTATCAAAACTAAGTTACTTCCCCTTCGGCCATAGGCCACCTTAGCCTTTTTCTCATTTGTGTTTGCATGATGAACTCCGAGATATAGCAAATATTTTGCATATATGATAAAACCCGATGGTATGGTAATGACTGATCCATGCAAAAAGCCCGCGATATAGTAACCATTTATTTCCCGTGCATTAAGGAGATATGAAGATGTGGTCCATCAACAGAAGTCGTGTTTCCGTGGGTTATCATTCGAAGGAGACATAATTTTTTTCGATATGGTTGTACTTCATATAAAAAGTAGGTTATCTTGTGTTGATAAAACAATACTATTTCGGATAGATTTATCTGTTTTTTTTTACTAGATCTATATTTTAATCTTGTTTTTAATAAATTCAATTTAAGACCAATTGATCTTGTTGGACACAGATAATTCTACTTTGCTATGGTTTTCTTAATCAACAGACCTGAAAGTTATATTACATACAAAGCAACATATAAAGCATAACGTAAATGGAATATCTAAAACCACGGTTTTCTCAGTTAAGTGGTTAAACAAGCGAACGCGAAGGTTTTAACTCGGAAAAACGTGGTTTGTAGCTTGAAGCCATGCAATATCATATCTAGGTCGTTGATGATTGCACGACTTCTAAAAGCAATAAACTACAGCCCATATTTAAAGTGTGCAACATTTCGTGTCTGCACGTACCATTGCAAAACCTGGATTAAATGATTTGTATCATGAAGCCATGCAATATAACATCTAAATCGTTGATGATTGCACGGATCCTAAAAGCAATACAACTACAGCCCAGATGTAAAGTGTGCAACATCTCGTATCTGCACGTATTATTTCATGGTTCATAGCTTTTGCTTTCATTCTGGTATATAAACCATACAGAGATCAAAGGAAAAGAATGCATTCATGTTACATTATCTTGTTATTGTTAATCCGTTTAAATGGTACCATATTAGAAAGCCTCAAAGGCGGTAAAATAGTGGGCTCGATTCCAGGTGGGGTAAAATCAACGACTGAAATATTGGTACTTGTAGCTTTTCTACTAAACAAACAACATTAAAGAACAGCGACTAGTTTGCTCGTAGTCAGGAATATGTGTCCAAGGAAAGTGACATGTCAATCTTTATGCGTTTGTGTTATTAAGCTAACAAAATAAAAGTCTAACGCTGAGTTTTGGTCAGGTAGAATATGGACACCATCATCGAAATGTAACATCTATTCGCCAAAATATTGCTTAAGTACTGTAACTCGTAACTATGATAACCTTTTATAAGTAATGGTCTGAAAGTCCAGTTTGGACCTACAATTTAGTCGATTATCTAGCAATCTATCAAAATACATAGAATATATAGCATAATTAAATACATTGTTTATTGGATCAAGTATGGAAGTTTTGACCATTTCAATTTGTTTTCAATATTTTGTGAAATGCACTGTGGCGTTCTGTTTCAAAAAGTTGAATGCTCTCTTTCCACATTAGTGGCGTAATGGTCAACGTGACTACCTCGAGGGTGGTAGATTGTGGGTGCGAGTCCTGGTCAAGTAGAACTAAATACTTATTAAATTGGTATTAGGTATTTCTCCGCTATCCATGCGGCATTAATGAGCAAAGGTAAAGAATGGTTTGCTCGAGATCAGAGTAATGTGTCTGAATGGAACGATATGTCTACCCTCGGACTTTTGGTTCAGTATGTCATAGTAGCATTATCAAAGGCCAACTATGAGTGTTGGTCTAATACAAAGCGGATGTTATTATTGTCGCATCAAATTGTTACATGTTGGCGCCATGATAGAGCTTATCAATTTTTAAATAGCCACAATAGCCACCCACTACTCTGTGTGGTATGGCATGGAAGATATCTATTTTTCCTTTTTTAATTAATTCATCTGTAGCATATTGAATTGATGATATTCTAGTCAAGGGCCGACCATTGAGCTTTAAGGGGAACGGGGTTGTTTTGTTTCATCCCTAACCAGAAAAAAAGTTGTTTATGCGAAAAAAAGCTCAGATTTTGATTTATATTAAAAGTTAGTATTTTTTCAGCAACGTTATCAGAAATTACCTTGAAAACAACAAAGCTAGATGATTTTTTATTGTATCTTTCATGTAAAATCTGTTTTTCTTTACAATTTGGCGACCGAATTTTATTTTTCGAAAACGCTTGAAGAGAAAATAAATGGTCGTTGCATTAAAAGAAACTATAAATCATAGTGATAAGCATATACAATGAAAACGTAGATATAAAATTTAGTGCACACGACATAATTCTGGAATAACCTTCTTAAGATAGGCTCATAATCTACAGATTGTAAAGCCTAATAATAGTTTAAAAGTGTTCGGGTGCAAGTCTAAATAGTATAGCAGAATCGTCTATGGTCACCTATACCCGAAGACGATAAATTGTCAAAACCAGTGCTAATGAAATATAGTGTTTCACAAGGATCCGTTCTAGGCCCCAAATTGTTCACAATGTACACTAAACCAGTTCGCATAGTATGCAAGAAACATGGACTAAATCACCATTTTTCCGCTGACGATGGATAGCTTTATTTATCTTTCAAACCAACAAATTCGGTCTCTCAGAAGGATGCTTTACGCTGTGTTGAAAACTGTCTCGTCGAAATTGTATCGTGGATGAACAGCAACATGTTGAAAATCAATGCCGATAAAACTGAAGTCATTGTATTTACATCTCAAAAAAACGAAAAACATATTGAATCCATTTCTGTGAAAATTGGAGGAGACGACATCAAACCATCTAAATGTGTGAGAAATCTTGGTGCTTTTCTAGACTCCAAAATGAGCATGGAAAAACATATTAACTCAGTCTGCAGATCAGGATACGGACAATTACGTCAATTAGCCCACATCACAGATGCTACAAAATCTCTAGTAAATTATCTCGTCACGTCACGACTGGACTATTGCAATGCGCTCTTGTATGGTGTTCCGAAGGTCTCGTTGAATAGACTTCAAAATCTGCAGAACACTGCAGCTCGCATCATAACGAGAACATCGCGTTATGATCACATTACACCGGCCTTAAAAGAATTGCATTGGATACCAGTGACTCATCGAGATCCCAGAACTCAAAACAACTAGTTGTTCCTAAAAGCAGAACTGTGAGGTACGGTGATCGAAGTTTTTCGTCAGTTGCACCGAAGTTATGGAATGCCCTTCCGGTTACCATTAGAGACGCTAAAAGTTTGGATGTGTTCATAAGATCGTTAAAAACACACTTTTCGTCAAGATCTATGGAAACTAACTTTGCACTGGAAAGCAAGCTGTTATAAGACTGTGAAATAGAAGTTGTTGTATAATTCTACTGCTCTTTATAACATTTAGCATCTATATTTTTAGTGTCTATAAGTATTATTTTGTTCTATTGTAATTTTCAATGCTAATATTTGTATTTATTATTTTTTAGTTGTTTTAAACATTTGTTTTTTTTTATTATTATTCTTTCTATGTTGCATTGTGTGTCCATATCTGTTATATGTAGCTTGTACAACGCTTTTGAACGTTTATTTTATATATGAAAAGAGCGCTATATAAATCTGGTAAATAATAATAATAATAATAATAATAATAATAACTGTAGATTTAATAATAATTACGTGATATCATGCACATGTTTGTTTATAAAGTTAACCGAATTTTCGAATGAATTGTCTTTTATATAGAACAATTTGAAACCTGTTAACCAAATATTGATTATAAATACATTTAATCTAACAATATAATATATATTGACTACAACAGGTAAATCACGTGACTATTTAGCTTCCTTTTACACAGATTTCCTAATTTGGTGATATTTCGACAGAAAACATTATTTTCAGGTAATGTATCTTGTTATTATGTCAAACATATATTATAATTGTCATATTTCTCATTTAAAGAAGTCAGTTGCTTAGAAATCGATTTAAACTGCAGTAATTTTATATTTCATTAATATGACCTCGTACCTTCAGTACACTACACAAACATTGGTATTTATTTGGGTTATTGGTAAGAACGCTGGGAAATGGGGAAAGGATACCCCTAGGGTTAGTGTCCTTTTCCATTACTCTTACAATGCATGCTTCATACAGGGGATTTTGAAGACTTGTTTCTTTATTCGTACCAGACCTACTTCATACAGGGGTTTATCAAGAAACACGAAAGGAAAAAACATGTACTGGACTTTGCATGAAAGATCTGTGTGTAATCCTTCCTGACAGTTTCATGATTTCATTCCGATTAGACAACCAAATTGTCCGTCAGGAAGGCAAAGCAAATTTCCAGTTGGATCTGATTGAATTTTTTTTATTACGGATCGGAGAGGACAGCAACGTTTTTGTGCTCACTATGGACAAATCGAAGACAAAGTTTGATTTTTCCTTTTATCTTACTCCTCTCATGCGTGAAAACCGGATCAAAATGTAAAATGCTTGTAGGCTTTGATATTCCTATCCACTATCTTTCGTTGTATATGGTACAATGGTAATATACAGAACATTCACATAAAACTAGATTATGTGGGGTCTTACTGAAATAGAAGCCCACAACTGTAAAATGAATGAAACAATCAAATCAGCGCTGTAATATACTAGTTGGAAGTCGATAAAGCAATTGCATTTAGATAAAAGTACATTCGATACAATTGTGGGGTTAGGGTTAGTGTTGTGGTATTTAACCCCACTTTCAACAATATTTCAGTTAATGTTGTATCAAGTACACATCGGCATTAACGTTAGTGGTTACAGACATTGATGGCATGGGTAGTTGCAATTCAATTTATTATACGATCAAGTCCACGGCGGCCCATCTATGTAATTGTGAAAACAATCGAACCTACATATATAACTATATATGTGTAAACCAGGTGACCGATTCCTTCTCATAATTGCCTCTGCTTTCAAGTTTGGACGCTAAATTATTAAAATAAGATTTCAGGGAATCGCACCTGTGTAGAATATAACCGTAGGGACTAATATACATCTTATTTTGTGCGCACAGTGCATTTATCAAAAGGTTGGAAGCAAAACATTTACAAATTTTGGGAGCAGGAATACCAAAGGGCCTAAACAGGATACCCAATATTCGCTACGGTCACATTATCTAGGAAACAGTAAATTTTAATAATAAATATATCTGATAAACCATGTAAGTACCGTAGCATTCACCACTAGGCGGATAATACTATCGGGGACTAATTGTCTACCAGGAGAGGTGTCTATCCATCCACAGCACTGACTACTGTGTGGGTGGTACCCTGGGGGACAAATAGTCCAGCAGCAAATATATCTCTCCAGCTAAGGCACTGACACTGTGCGGATGATATATGCGGGAACTAATAGTCTGTCATATAAGGTAGTGCAAGAGAAAAGAAAATGTTAATTCAAAATCATGAATTTAAGCTATTAACTGTAATGGTCAATACAATTTAAAATGACTGTTGGATATTCATACTTGACTTGGTTTGGTTTATGGTTATTAACGCCGCTTTCAACAGTATTTAAGTTAATACAAACAATATATTACAGGATATCAACATCATGTCAAGTTCTCCATCTTTCTGTGGTATATGTGATATCCGCCATATTTCTAAACCATCAGAAGTTTGGTGTCCAGATTGTGAAGAAGGACTATGTGCAGAATGCATTGAACATCACAGTTTAGTGAAGCTGTCACGAGGTCATACCACTATACCTATAGAGGAGTATCAGAAGTTGCCGTCGTATGTATTGGAAATTAAAGAACATTGCAATGAACACCATGAAAAGTTCAAATTATACTGCAAGCAGCATGGATGTCCGTGTTGTTGCATTTGTATGGTGGAGACTCATATGGACTGTTCGGGTGTAGCTATTTTGGAGAATATAGTTAAAGATGTGAAGACATCAGATATATTTAATGAGATCGAACAATTGATTAACGAGATTACAGAAATTATTGTTAAAATTAGACAAAACAGAGAGACTAACTCAAGTGCTATTAGACAGCAGAAAATAATAGTTGAGAATGAAATACGAGAAGTCAAGACAAAAATCAATAATCACCTTAACAAGTTACAAGAAGATCTGATGAAAGAATTGACGGAAGCAGAAAAACAGATAACAGAAGAAACACGTGAACTAATGGTATCTTTAGACGAGAAACAGAAAGAACTGACCGAATACCAGACAAATATATTCAACATTGAAAAGTATGCATCAAACCTGCAAACATATTTGGCCGTAATGAAAATAGAGAAAGACATAGAAACCCATGACACGTGTCTACAGTCACTGGTCAACAGCGACAGTCTAAATCAGACAAAACTATCATGCAAGATAGACACCGGTCTGAAGACTTTAGCCACTAGTATTCAAAGATTTGGCGAAGTAGTTGTTGAGTCAAAACCTTGTGAGTTGAACTTTGTTAGAAAAAAAGATAAACAAGCCCAGATGATCGTACCTGACCTATCACCACCTATGTCAGTTGAGAATATACAGCTAAATCTAAAACAAAAGATAAACATCAAAGGAAGAGGTATCAGAGGATGCTCTTTACTTCCAGATGGTAGAATGGTACTTACCTCTTGGATTACCGATACTGTCAGCTTTATCAATAAAGATGGAGTAGAAATATTCCAGATTGGTAAGGCTAAAACAGGTTCCTGTATTTATGATACAGTTTATATTAAAGATGACAGTACCGTTGCTGTATCATCTGGAAGTGGATGTAATAAATGTATGATTATAATAGAGAGTCAGGGCGCCATGACAACTATCTCTACGGATACGGAAATTTATGGCATGGCGGTTAAAGGTAGAACAATGTATTACTGTGCATTGAATCAAGGACTAAAGATGTTGAATCTTAGTGATAAATCTGTAAGCCATTTAATCAACGGTGATATGTCAGGAGTTTATTACGTGGCTGCATCTGGAGACAAACTTTGCTACACAAACATTCACAGACATACCGTGACATGTTGTGATTTACATGGTACAACACAATGGGAATTCAAAGATACCCGTGATCTACAGGGTCCACGTGGTATCTCTGTAGACAAAGATGGGAACGTGTATGTCGTCAGCTATAAATCAAACAACGTCGTGGTTATTTCCCCTGATGGACAGAGTCATAGACAAATATTGTCTTCCAATGATGGTCTTGTAAACCCAACTGTACTTGATTATGACAAATCTACCAACAGGTTATTAGTTGTAAATGAAAGTGAATCTGCTTATCTATTTGATGTTACAGTGGGACAGTAAAGGAGTGGTAGAGCATTGGCCACCATTTTATTGAATTATTTGTATTTGAATAAAATAAGTTAAACATTCTCATACATGTACCACTTATAATTTTATAATTATCGTTATGCTTGTAGTATGTTTTTCTTTGGTATGATGTTTGTAATGATTATTATATAAATTTATTAGAACAAGATTTTTTTTCTGACGAGTAGTAATCTACCAAAAGGAACAACTTCATGTCCTCGAATATATGAAAGAAAAGTTTAAACAATGATGGCCATCAACTCCACCAATATCAACAAAACGAAGAATCAGCTCTCATCTTAACTGAACTTGCCGAACACAAAAAGACCACGAAATATGACGCTGGAAACCCAACCCAGACCCTTGCTTGGGACAGCCACAGATATTTGGCGGAATTAAGCATGTTTATTTAATAGGATCTCTCTCCTTTCCTCTTGATAACTGGATCTCTAACGACAATACATATAGCTCGGATGGATTTGCTTTCATTTATCTGGTAATCAAGCAGTAGGTAAACACATTAACTTTTGTACGTTGGATTTGTATTAGATCCAACGACCTAACTCATTGAGCCACCCGGGCCCCGCGAAAATATGTAATTGACAACATAAACATTAAGTACCCCACTAATGTATGTACATAACAGGGGAGAGCTCAGATGCTCCAGAAAGGTGAGCAGTTCCTGCTACACTAGTGGCACCCGTCGTGTTACTCAAGTCACAAACCTTGTGATAAGACATGAATGAGGAAATGACCAAGAAGTGCCTACGACTTTTGGAACATGCTTTCGAAACGATGAGTTGAACTTAACCAAAAGGAAACCTTGATTAAGTAACGTTCTTGTTAGTAACACCTCTCTATCAACGAAATTACGATTGGAAACCCAAGCTCTGGAATATCGCATCAACTGAGAGATACATACTCCATATGAAAGTGCTACTGGAATGGTGCTAAATATAAATGGAAAGTTCACAATGGGAAAATTGAAATCATCTCTTGTTTCGTAGAGTTGCGTTTTGAACCTGTCCTCACTATCAATTTCGAAGTGTAGGTCAAGGTGTCAAGCACACCTAGCTGTATCTGTGGTATCCTTTATCTCAAGCTCATAGGGATAGATGCGACCAATAAAATCATCAAACGTTGAATTACTAAGTGAAAGGACATAATCTATATCGCGGAAAGTGAAATTAAAGGATCAATCGGGATATCTTTCTTTCGTTTTCCTTGAGCAGCCCTTGTTTGATATCGGTCTTATACGAATAAAGGAACAAGTCAGCGAGAAGATGAGCACACTCTTTACCTGTGGAAATACCGACTGTCTGTTTCAAAACACGTCCATCAATCATAGCAAATATGCTATCAATCACAAACGCAATCATGTTGATGATATTGGCTTCAGAGAACTTTTAGGTAGAATTTAAGTGTTGTTTTACCAAATAAAACCATGTCTTTGTATCTACGTTGGCTATTCTTTTTTATGAATCACAGTTGGACTAATTCATGTAATCTATCCTTTAGCTTTGAGTTGTGATATTTGGATAGAGGGTAGAGAAGTCAGGTCTTTCGGTGTTGGGCTTATCTGATTTTTTGAAGATACCACTTGTAATTTTATTATAATTATCATACTGTTTAGGACCTGGTTGGCTCAATAAGTTAGGTAGCTGGATTACCAAATAACTCATACAAGGCTATCACCAATACGGCGTGGGTTCGTGCCAGGCTTTGTAAATTACAAAAAAAGGGTTCACTCGGCTCGCAGCCGCAAATGATAAAGTTTACCAGTTGCTTGCCCATGATCGGCGGTTCTCTATGGGTACTCCGACTCCTACCACCACTAAACCTGGTCGCCATCATATAGCTGAAATATTGCTAAAAATGACGTTAAACAGCAAAAATCATCATCATCATCATCATCGTAAATTAAAGAAGGACAGACAAAACAATGGCCAAAAGCAAACAACGATCTACAAAACATTACACATATTACTAAAGATCGAGTAACACGAACACCACTAGAATCCGGGGGTGAACTCAGATGCTTCGGATGGGTCGGCAGTTCCTGATCGACTTGTGTTGAAGGTTATTCCAGAAACTCTCTTTGTGCACTTAGTTTGATATCTACACGTTTACTACACGTCTATATGAGCATCGGAACATTGACCATTACACAGTCTACACGTTTACTACACGTCTATATGAGCATATGAACCTTGACGAATACGCAGACTACACGTTTACTACACAACTAATATGAGCATGGGAACCTTGACGATTACGCAGACTACACGTTTACTACACGTCTATTTGAGCATGGGAACCTTGACCATTACACAAACTGCACATTTACTACACGTCTATATGAGCATGGGACACTTGACCATTACACAGACTACACGTTTACTACACGTCTATATGAGCATGGGAACCTTGACCAGTACACAGACTACACGTTTACTACACATCTAATATGAGCATGGGAACCTTGACCAGTACACATACTAAACGTTTACTACACGTCTAATATGAGCATGGGAACCTTGACGATTACGCAGACTACACGTTTACTACACGTCTATATGAGCATCGAAACCTTGACCATTACACAGACTACACGTTTACTACACGTCTATATGAGCATGTGAACCTTGACGATTACGCAGACTACACGTTTACTACACAACTAATATGAGCATGGGAACCTTGACGATTACGCAGACTACACGTTTACTACACGTCTATTTGAGCATGGGAACCTTGACCATTACACAAACTACACATTTACTACACGTCTATATGAGCATGGGACACTTGACCATTACACAGACCACACGTTTACTACACGTCTATATGAGCATGGGAACCTTGACCAGTACACAGACTACACGTTTACTACACATCTAATATGAGCATGGGAACCTTGAACAGTAGACAGACTACACGTTTACTACACGTCTAATATGAGCATGGGAACCTTGACGATTACGCAGACTACACGTTTACTACACGTCTATATGAGCATGGGAACATTGACCATTACACAAACTACACGTTTACTACACGTCTATATGAGCATGGGACCCTTGACCATTACACATACTACACGTTTACTACACGTCTATATGAGCATTAGAACCTTGACCCGTACACAGACTACACGTTTACTACACGTCTAATATGAGCATGGGAACCTTGACGATTACGCAGACTACACGTTTACTACACGTCTATATGAGCATGGGAACATTGACCATTACACAAACAACACGTTTACTACACGTCTATATGAGCATCGAAACCTTGACCATTACACAGACTACACGTTTACTACACGTCTATATGAGCATGTGAACCTTGACCAGTACACAGACTACACGTTTACTACACGTCTATATGAGCATGGGAACCTTGACCATTACACAAACTACACGTTTACTACACGTCTATATGAGCATGGGAACCTTGACCATTACACAGACTACACATTTACTACACGTCTATATGAGCATGGGAACCTTGACCATTACACAGACTACACGTTTACTACACGTCTATATGAGCATGGGAACCTTGACCAGTACACAGACTACACGTCTAATATGAGCATGGAAACATTGACCGGTACACAGACAACAGACAACACGTTTACTACACGTCTAAATTAGCATGGGAACCTTGACCATTACACAGACTACACGATGCCATAAAATCTACCATTCATGTTTGTGTTGGTTGTGTATAATTATCGACATTACCCATTCGTCAATGCTGTGACAATTTATATATATACACAATGTATATAATCTTAGAGCCGTGCATGTCTATCTGTATAAAACCGTTTAATCTTAGTATTTATATAAATGTCTAGATAGCGGACTTCATTTTAAGTTTGTTTGATAAATTCTGTGTAATCGCCATGGTTTCGTAAATTGTTCTCCAGACAGACAGTAATTGTATAATATATACAATAAATTACATTGTTATCAACTAGATCACTTCCGTGATACCTTAGGAACTCTAAATGTAAATAATAAATATATCAAATAATCCATGTCAGCGCCGACACACTGACAACATCGAGGACTATTAGTCCACCAGCAATGGTATCGGCCCAGTCATAGTATTAAAAACGTAGATATCAAATTTAGTGCGCACGTGTCTGGAATAACATTCCTCATGTACCTCAAAACCGAAAGACTTCAAAGTCAAATAAGTTAAACTATCGAGACCAATAAAACAAAAGGGCCTAAACAGGATAGCGAAAATCGACCAAAATCACATGCGGAGGGATCACATTGGCCAAGATCACCTAAGTTTGAGGGAGGATAACCTTCGTTTTGAAAATGACTATTTTTGTTGCGCGCATGATGCGTTTTTAGAATAAGACTCATCGGGTATTCTAAAAATTAAACAAAAATGTGAAGGCTACATTGTCGAGAAAGTTCAACTCATGGATGGAATCAGATTTCGATATAAGAAATCTGCTACATTTACTTTTCAGAAAACGCATTCGACAATTTTCACCATAGATATAATAAATATATCATCCGATGGTTTTTTAATATTTGCAATATGCTGTGTATAAATAATAATGGTTAACGACAATGTACTGTCAAAGTGCATGACAATTGTTGACCATTGTGTTGTCTGTCCTTCTTTGATTTGTTTTACGGGTTCTGATTACCCCTTGATAACTTTTCTTGATAGAACAGATACAGTATGGTGCCAAAAGTATTCGCGCATGTAAAAAAATCCCTGTATAATCAACCAAAACCATAGTTTTTCAAAAAATTATTGTGAAGTCATTTCTGGATAGATGTTAACAAATTTTACACCAAAACATTCGGAATTGTCTATATTTTGATTGTTTATTTGCTCATTATGTTGATATGAGTTGTTTTTATTTGTTCATGATTTAAACATGATTGTTAATTTTTAGGATTTATTTTTAGTTGAAATATATAAGAAAATCAAAGTCAATTTTTATTTGTTGTGTTTAAATTATGTAAAAATAAAAACAACTCGTATAAACATAATGAGCAAATAAACAATCAAACTATAGACAATTCCGAATGTCTTGGTGTAAATTTTTTTTAAATCTATCCAGAAATGACTTCACAATAATTTTTTGAAAAAATATTGTTTTGGTTGATTATATAGGGTTTTTTTTTACATTCGCGAATACTTTTTGCCACACACTGTAGTTTGCTTCTGGTTACAATATCACCAATAAATGTATTTAGTGAGAATTTTCTAATACGAGAATGGGAACCGTTACCCGTACACATAATACACGCTACCAAAATATCTAGCAATCATGTTTGTTTTTGTTGTCTCTAAATATCGACATTCGTCAATAATGTGACAACGTACATACATATATAATCTTAGAGCCGTTGCTATATATCTGTATAACATAGCTTAATTTTAGTATTATAGAAATGTCTAGATAGTGACTCAATTATGTTTTTTTATATAAATTCTATGTAATCGCCATGGTTATAGTAGATTGTACTCCTGACAGACAGTAACTGTATCATATATATAATAAGTTACATTGTTGTTAACTGGATCAGTTCCGTGATATCTTATAGGTCTAACATAGCATACTACAAGATACCAGTTGACTGCCTTAAATTTAATTCATTCAGCTTCTCATGGATTTAACTAATTCCTATGATTACATATCTGACATGATATTCAACAGATTGGTTGATTTTTTTGTTTTGTTTTACGGTGTATAACGCCACTTTAAACAATATTTCAGTAAATCGTCACCATATCAGTGATGTAATGGTTATCGTGCTCTCCTCTGGTGCGGTAGATTAAATGTTCGAACCCCGGTCGAGTCAAGCCAAAGACTATAAAATTGCTATGTTTTGCTTCTACGCTAAGTACGCGGCATTTAGGAGAAATACTGGTTGGCTCGGAATCGGGATAATGTGTCCGAGAAATAGAAACCCACCCGCCATGTTAGACTCCACTATGAATATGTAAATAAGAAATGTCCTCTCCTACAAAGAAATGTGGGCAGGGGAAAGGTGAAACTTTTATTTTCACGTAACAATGTAGGTGTTTTGTTGTATCCTGTCTAAACAGACCACCAACGGCACCAGATGTTTTTTGTATTTGCTCGGAAAAGACAGGAGTTCAGATTGTTAGCGGTAATATAGGTTTAAATTCGATTTAGATTTCAAATATAATTTTGTACATTCCCGATTTTATTCGAAGATAATATGTGTTATACCTTTTTTCTATAAGATTTCTTTCCGTTGCAACATGCAATATGGTATGGCAAACGCAAAGGACATAATTTTTAGATGGTTGATATTTGAACCTTGTACACAATTTAAGGACAATTTTATTGCAAACAGAAAATTTACTAGTTGTTCTGATGTTGAAATTTTGAACAGATTAAGGGATGAAATATATGTTAGAAGAGTTTGAAGATACCCAAAGGAGTAATCCCTATATCGAAGAAGAACAGACAACACAATAGTCAAAAGTACAAAGATCGAGTAACACGAACCCCACTGAAAACCGGTGGTGAACTGAGGTGATCCGCTAGGGTAAGTAGTTTCTGCTCCAGAAGTGACACCCGTCGTGTTAATCTAGTTATAAAGCATGTGATAAGTCATGAATGAGGAAAAAACCGAGAAGTGTTTACGACAAGTCGAACATATCCGTGGTCATTTGTGACACATATATTCCATTAAGGTCAACTAAGTCATGGTGGCGACCGTACAACTTCTTAAGTGATGACTTCAACTTAGCTAAGAGGAACCCTTGGTTCAGTAGCTTCCTTGATAGGAGCAAACCTCTATTTTTGCTTAGCTTTGCACGAAAGAAGCTCCTTTTGTCTTCTTTAAAGGGAAATAACCCTAGTAAGACGTGTAATTCTAGAAGCAAAGTCAGAAATATGCAAATTAATGGTCTATTTACAAAGATTGCAGACATTAGGACTTTCGTATTCAATTTACCAACGACCTACCGCCAGCTCAGTGGTTTTCTAAGGGTACCTCTGTTTCTTCCATTAATACAACTGACCACCACGACATCAATTAAATATTGTTGAAAGTGTCGTTAAACACCATAACCCTAACCCTAATTTATATATATGAGTGTTTCTATCTTATATATGATATCTTGAATACCATGGTTACATCTTATTGTAAACATATAAAAGTTAGGCTATCCTAATCAGGAAGATATCATCTGTTATTTTTGTTTGTTGTTAACGCTTGCATACCACCGTGTTTCTGATACATAAACAAATATAGTAGATAATTAATCACAACTGAAAGATAGACTTATGATAACTAGCTTAGTATGTACTATAGTTATCATTATATATACAGAGAAAACATGTCTAAACCGAACTCCCGTTGGACTTTTCAGTTCGGAATAGACATATATTCGGTTTATCCAGGTTAAATCAACAAAGATGTTCTACATTGAAACTTAATACAAAATTCCTTTCATACAAGATTCTGGTTTATTCAGCGTTTGGTTAAGACATGTGTCACTGTTTGTCCTTTTGTACTTTTTATTTTGGCAATTGTGGTGTCTCCCGTAGAAATTTTGATTCTAACAACCTATGTTACTGATTAAGCAATTTCATTTATTTCAAATGATTGCAGATCGTTGTTTGTACTTTTCCTTTTGGTCATTGTGTTGTCTGTTCTTCTACGATTTACATATTCTGATTACACCTTTCAAACTCTTCTAACTGTACATCGGTTTTAATATCTCTTTATATCTTTATAGACAGACGTGGGTCATAGATCAAGACGTTCATGTATCGTTATAGTGATGACAGTAAATGTGAAATTATTTTGCACTCGCTGCGAAATATCTTAAGAGATTTCAACAAAGGCTCGCATATATTCCTGTTTCTGAAGCTAGTACAAAATGATTTTTATATTTTCCAACAATGTACCGTATATTGTATAAATAAGTAATTGTGGCATCTTTAATTCATAGTAAAGGACAGAGTTAGACGACATTCCAGCAATATTTGTCAAAGAAGCAGATTCAGTTCTAACAAAGCCAATCGACTATATTGTAAGCTAATCTATAACGAGTGACAGAGTTCCTGGTCAATTAAAACCAGCACGAGTCCAGCTTGTATTCATCAATAATAACAGATGTTGACAACTACAGACAAGGAATTATATTTTGTATGATATATTGTTTTTTGTTTGTTTGTTTGTTTGAAGGTGCTTAACCCCACTTTCAACAATATTTCAGCTATATCGTGGAGGTCAGCTTTGTTGATGGGGAAAACCGGAGTAAGAGGAGTAAACCACTGACCTGCAGAAAGTCGTTGACAAACTATTTCACATAATGCTCAATCGAGTACACCCCTCCATCAACAGGATTCGAACTCACAACATTAGTGGTGATTGGCACTTATTACATAAGTACTACTGTGCGATCACGACAACGACGACCATTGTGTACATTATGCTTAACTGACAATAAAGTTTGTATTTAGAAATCGCCGACATATTATAAAGGAATTACAATGTATCATTCTCAAAAGATGGAAGAATGTTGAGGTCGACATTTTTTTTTTTTTCTTAAGAAATAACATTGTATTTTATATTTTGAACACATTTGTAATTTTTAAAGATGGTAAACCTATTGCAAAAATGTAAGATTTTCTGTCAAACAAGTAGAAATCACGATGCTCACGTGAAATCTGGAACAGAAAGGATTAATATAATGTTTCATAATTTATGACAAAATCTAAAAATTACAGTGCTCTGCTTGGACGAACTTGGAGAACGAGTACCGTCTCCATGACGACATATTGTATATACTCCGTTTGTCGTAAGAACATCCCCGTCCTTTCTTCAAGCATGACTTATCGCCAGATTTGTAACTACAGTAACACGACGAAAGCCACTATTGTAGAAATGTTTACAATTCCGGAGCACCTAAGTCCATCCGCAGATTTTGATGCGATTCGTGTTGTTCGATCTTTGGTTTTCTGTTTAGTGTTTAGTGTTTTGCTGATAGTTGCTCGTCCTTTCTCTTTTGGTCATTGCTTTGTCTGTACCTTGTTCGATTTACGGAAAGGCCCGTGTGGCTCAATAAGTTAGGTAGATGGATTACCTAACAACTGATACAAGCCTATCATCAATATGGCGTCATTTCGCGCTCGATTTTGTAAATTACACAAAATGATGCACTCGACACACAACCGCAAGTGATAAAGTCGGTCGGTGGTTGTCTCCGGGTACTCCGGCTTCTTCCACCACTAAAACTGATCATCATGATATAGCTGAAAATGGCGTTAAACACCAAAAATCAATCTCCTATTCATAGTTAGACAGTTTTTATTAGCTACATTATTACGCCTTGTAGAGCATGTTTCCTTCTAAACTGGCTATATCTTGTAAAGCTGTGCATAATTAGACATTTATTTAGCTGCATTATTCCTTCCGCTTGGCAGAAAATGTTTTAATTTGGGACGTTGTTGTCTCATCTGCAATTGTATCTGTTTGGTATACCACGGATTGATATGTACTCACCGTAAATTCTAATTCGTTTTATTAGTACATTTCTCTATGTCAACTACATGCATGTAATGAATTATACTCGATACAACATTATGTGTTAAAATTTGTCCATGACTTGCGACAGGTTTTCTCCTGGTATTCCGGTTTCCTCCACCAATAAAACTGACTGCCAAGATATTGCTGAAACATTGTTGAAAGTGACGTCATACATCATAACCCTCATCTCTAATCACTGTATTAGTACACCTAATTTGCTATACGTATTTCCAATCTCAACCATTGATACCTCGCTTCCTAGAATGGTTTATTTTGAGTTGTGGGGATCACTGCGAGTTTCGTCGGTACATAAACTGTCTGCTACATTTTAATCCCCAAGATGTCAAGGCCAATATCGACCGCTTTGTTAGGTTATTCAAGACTAGATCGTATAGAGTTAACAGCTTTGTTAGTGTTATTCAAGATTAGATCGCATAGAGTTAACAGCTTTGTTAGTGTTATTCAAGATTATATCGTATAGAGTTAACAGCTTTGTTAGTGTTATTCAAGATTAGATCGTATAGAGTTAACAGCTTTGTTAGTGTTATTCAAGATTAGATCGTATAGAGTTAACAGCTTTGTTAGTGTTATTCAAGACTAGATCGTATAGGGTTAACAGCTTTCTTAGTGTTATTCAAGATTAGATCGCATAGAGTTAACAGCTTTGTTAGTGTTATTTAAAATTAGATCTTATAGAGTTAACAGCTTTGTCAGTGTTATTCAAGATTAGATCGTACAGAGTTAACAGCTTTGTTAGTGTTATTCGAGATTAGATCGTATAGAGTTAACAGCTTTGTTAGTGTTATTAAAGATTATGTCGTATAGAGTTAACAGCCTTGTTAGTGTTATTCAAGACCAGATCGTATAGAGTTAACAGCTTTGTTAGTGTTATTTAAGATTAGATCGTATAGAGGTAACAGCTTTGTTAGTGTTATTCAAGATTAGATCGTATAGAGTTAACAGCTTTGTTAGTGTTATTCAAGATTAGATCGCATAGAGTTAACAGCTTTGTTGGTGTTATTCAAGACTGGATCGTATAGAGGTAACAGCTTTGTTAGTGTTATTCAAGATTAGATCGTATAGAGGTAACAGCTTTGTTAGTGTTATTCAAGACTGGATCGTATAGAGGTAACATATTTGTTAGTGTTATTCAAGATTAGATCGTATAGAGGTAACAGCTTTGTTAGTGTTATTCAAGATTAGATCGAATAGAGTTAACAGCTTTGTTAGTGTTATTCAAGATTAGATCGTATAGAGTTAACAGCTTTGTTAGTGTTATTCAAGACTGGATCGTATAGAGGTAACAGCTTTGTCAGTGTTATTCAAGATTATATTGCATAGAGTTAATAGCTTTGTTAGTGTTATTCAAAGACTGGATCGTATAGAGGTAACAGCTTTGTTAGTGTTATTCAAGACTGGATCGTATAGAGGTAACAGCTTTGTTAGTGTTATTCAAGATTAGATCGTATAGAGTTGGCAGCTTTGTCATTGTTATTCAAGATTATATTGTATAGAGTTAACAGCTTTGGTGATATAATGACTAGCTGGCTCGCCACGAGCTGGTAAATAGTGGGTTCGAGTCCCGGTCCGGTCAAACCAAAGACTATAAAATTGTTAGTGGTTGCTTCTCCACTAAGCACGCACTATAAACGAGAAATATCAAAGACTGGTTGGCTCTGACTATACCTTATTTCAATATGAATATGAGTAAAGGTATAATAGAGGAATGTGATTCTTTATTGTACTCATGGAGTGGAATGGGTTTCAAAAGTGAGTGACACTAAGTTAATTACTTTATTTTAAGATAAAATTAGTAGCACAAAAGATATAAAGATAGAAATAGAAATTAATTCCAAAATAACTAGGCATAGTGCTAATTGAAGTTCTTGCCCTTCTGAGACACCTGCATGCACTACTTAGTGGGGTTCTTGTTACTCCATCTTTAGTTTTATGTGTATGTTTTGTAGATCGCTGTCTGTTCTTGGATTTACGGATTCTGATTATCCTCTTGGTATCTTCAAACTCTTCTTCATATCATCCTTAGATCTGTACAAACTTGGCTAGATATAAGTACAAATCAAGACCTACGTCATGCAAGGTCAACACAATAGTAGATTAGTTCTAATGACCGCTATTGACTGACATATTCATTACTTCATCCAATAGCAGCCTCCCATAATAGTAACAGTACATTACCATGATAATGGGGAGGGTTTGTTTATGACACATATTGACCGCGGGTTCCTGTATTATTTTCTAGATGAACTGTTCCGTTCTAGACACAATTGATTAACAACACATTATGATAGGAAAACGGAACTATTTTGTAAAACAGACAATCCTTGTATCATTAGATGACATAAATTCTTTCAAATGGCGGTAATTTCTCTTTGATCAAATATCAAGCAGGCCTTGAATTTGTACAGATAATATAAAAATAGGGAGGGGTCATGGTGGTCATGATCGTATTGTCTATTTACAACTACCTGTGTAATCAGTGCCTATCTCCACTAAGTAATCCATTCGAATCCTGCTCGATACAACTCTATGTGATCAAGTTTGTCAATGACTTGCGATCAGTCGGTAATTTCCTCCGTTTTCGTCCACCAATAAAACTGACCACCATGATATAACTGAATCATCGTTGAAAGTGTCGCTAAGCACCATAAGCCTAACAATACAAGGGGAGGGAAGTGTATTGTCTTTGCTGGTTTTTGTCGGAACACGTGTTATCGGTCTTATTAAAATTAATCTAGTGAGATGCTTTCTGTATAATTTTCCTTTGGTTGTTCAAATCAGCTCGATACAACATTATGTGATAAAGTTTGTCAGTGACTTCCGATAGGTTGGTAGTATTCTCCGGGTCACATTTCTTGTCAACCAGTTGAAAACGATACAAGCATGTAGCCTGGGAACACTTGCTCTAACAAAATAGCTAAAAACGGTACAAGCTGCCAGACAAAAACAAACGAAGACAATACAAACTTGTTGCCTGTGAACATATGCTCAGAAAAAAACAGCTAAAAACAGTAGAAGTTTCCAGTATGAGAACACGTGCTCCGACAAAAATCATCAAAGACAATACAAACGTGTAGCATGGGAACACGTGCTCTACTAAAAACACCACAAAACGGTACAAGCTTCCAGTAGTAGAAGAGGTGTTCGTACAGAAAAAACCCCAGCGCAAACGATGAAACGTCACTAGAAGAATGTTTTCTTAATTTCCTACTCCAATTCTTAATAATTAAGAAAAACCTGAATTTCTTTTTAAATTGAGAACGGATGTATTAAATTAACAATTTCTTTTTAAATTAAGAATTTAACCCAGCTCTTTCATCCAATCAGCATCGAGTTGTTCATGACATG
>MJUT01035971.1:101150-134037 GCA_002080005.1 Gigantidas platifrons
TAATATAGCCGACATTGGAAATAATGTTTACCCAAAAATCTAACCCAAAAATTCTTCATTAATTAATTAATGTATTTTTAGTGTTTCGAGATTTGATATAGACATATTATATTTGAAGAGTAATCTCGACGTAGACCGTTGGCTTTGCAGTACTATATCGGAAATGCCCATTTTTACAGATTGCCAGTTCATTCACTGTGACTGATTTACGCCGCGAACACTTCAAACAATTATCCCGTAATTTTCCTTTTTGAAATTTGAGAAAAATTTTGAAAATAATATTTATAAGTGAACAAATTATGCAGTGTTTGTTGTATTGCACTGGTATGGAAAAAAACATTACGCACATTTCCACAGGTATATACATAGTAGTAGTTATGGTTTTGCAACCAGACTGTCCAAACGGACGTTTTGTTAGCTGACCTGACCCGAAGGGTCATGTGAGCTTTTGCTACCACTAAGCGTCCGTCGTTCGTCCGTCCGTTAACTTTTCACACTTTTATCTTCATCTCTGAAACCAATCGGCCAATTTGAATCAATCTGTGCAGCAGGGGCGGATCCAGAGGGGGGGGGCAAACCCGGCGCCGCCCCCCTATAATTGGAAAAAATATGATTTTTTTGCGTAAAATCGTGATTTTTCACACGAAATACCCCAAAAATTTTCGCGCCTCGCTCCACTCGGCGCGATTATTTTAACTGCGCCCCCCATAAGTTGACATCCTGGATCCGCCCCATTGTCTTTGAGTAGTTGGAAAGCTTTTTTCATTTTCATAATCTACGCTGAAACTACAACACCAAAGTGAACCAAACTTCGTAAGGAAAGTCCTTGACAGATCTACTGTCAATAGTACATGTATGTATGGCAGTCCCACCCTCAGTCAAAGACACCAGCTGTTATCAAAAATAGAAATTTCGTCAAATGGCTGCTTTATTTTAGCATGATGTGGCTCAGATAAGAACTTTAGATGCATGTTAATAAAATCATGAGCTGTTCAAATATATATTACGGTAATTGTGTCAACTTGGACTTTTGTTGATTTAGTCGGATTAAATTAGGCATAAATTGTCAAAACTTTTATAAATTTTCTCATCAGAAGCCACAGGGCCAATGTGAACCAAACTTTGTTTAGAATGTTCCTCTATGTGGTCCACTTTCAAGATGCCCACCTTTACTAAAATAGAAATTTCCTCAAAATGACTAAAAGCGCTCTTTATTAGCACTTGAAAAAAGTCCAGACAAGGAGCAAGGCTTTAGATGCTGTTGTATAACTTTGCTGAGTATGGCAGAAAACAGTCATGTTTCATCGATTGTAGGAACATGTAGCCTGTTGGTCTCAACCAAGAGATTGAGTTCCTAGCTCAATTAATAGCATAGAAGGTTACTGGATCGTATATCGAAATCAGATATCGAGGACAAAGTTTCAATCTGGCAATCCAAATGTCAGAACAACACAAATATCCGGATGTGGAAGTGAAATCAGGTGCTCCCGAAGGGTAAGCATTTCATCATTGAGTAATATGGTTAATAGTTCTGATCAGCAAATTCTACTAAAAAGCTACGTAAATAGTATGACATCACAAATATGATGGACAATCATTTGTTCTAATTGGATTTGGACTTGTTGGTGCAATTTTGTTTTCAATATTTTTCGCATTTTCGACATGGTCTTCCAAATGTTTGGGTTCTTCCAATACTGATGAGGTTAACATAAACTGCAGTATGCAGGTCAAAATTATGAATGTTATTTTTGCATTTATTTGTTTAAGACCCATGAAGCAAGAAGTAATATCAAAGCTGCTGTCATACAGGAACTTGCGTTTCTGGTAATTTGTTGATTCTGTTTTATATTTCCAAGTCTAATTGGTAAACCAAGTATTAACAAAGGTGCACGTTTCTTGTGTTTCTTAAACCATTTGAGACACGATGATGGTGTGTAATCCCGTTTCCAACTCTGCAAATGTTATTCTGCGGTACCTACTATGCAAAATTTGGACTGAAAATGTAGGTCTGTAGCGCCAGGAAAATTGGAACCCCCCCTTTTAAAAATGGCTGGATCCGCGCCTGCATGCCCTACGGCAATATTGTTATCGTGCACTGACTGTATTCGTTCAGGTGCTCCGGAAATAAATTGCATTTGCTGTTGAATGAGATGAAATAGCGATGCAAAAAATGTCAGTGTAAATGTCTATTATCAGCTGATTGCACAGAGCTACCATGTGTATCATTCAGATCATGGTAACGATTAACTCAATGAGATACTATACAACGTAATAGTAATAGTATTTTAGAAGTGTTTATTATGAGAAGAAGATCAAACAGCCGTAACACAACATCACGATACATTACCTCTACTATTCCTATACACTGTATGGGTTCGGATGTTTAACGCCAGTTTCAACAATATTTCAATTATATCGTGGCAGTCAGTTTTATTGGTGGAAGAAACCGGAGTACAAGGAGAAAACCACCGGCCTGTCGTAAGTCACTGAGAAACTTTATCACATAATGTTGTTTCAACTAAACCTCGCACGAGCGTGATTCGAACTCACAAGGTTAGTGGTGATAGGCACTGATTGCATAGGTAGTTGTAAATCCAATTACCATAAGATCACGACCACGACGGCCTCTGTAGGTTGTATGTAATCATCACTGGTGTCACGTTTATAAGATTACAAGTTTATGACACTCAGAGACAGATTATGGTGTGCTTATGTTCTCAAACTAGGTTGTCCAAATACTATATTATATCGTAGTGTAGGATATTCCAGACCTCGGTGTGTGCTATATATGTTTTCACAAGCTAAATGAACGCCTTTTATTCTAAAGGAGCGTGGTAGGATTGTGTTGTCTAACAGCACTTTCAAATAATATTTCAGTTATATCGTGGTGGTCGACAGGGGATAGAGGGCCCAATGCTATTATCTGTAAAACCTGCAGTTTGTTGTTGAGTGTACTTGAACAGCCGAGAATAGATGACTCCAGCGCGAGACCTCTTTATGGCGGAACCAAACTGGAAGAAATTGGTCCAATTGGCTTAATGCCGGCCCTGGTGGTCACTTTTATTGGTGGAGGAAACCGAGGTTGAATTTACCAAAGGGACAACCAGAAGCCGTAGTACCCTGTATATCAAATACAACTTTCAGCAGTCGCCTAGAATGATGACAAGAAAGTGTTGGACAACAATTCAATCAATGTCAACCAAGTGAACAGCCGCTGTTTATGTTGCAAAGTATAAGCAGAGGATTGAGTCAGAAGCAATATTTCCTTAAAGGAAAAGACCAGTCAGTTGAACAGTTGTTTTAATTCAATTCATTATAACTTGTTATTCTTAAATAACTTATTATTTTAAAAAAAACACCTTTATTAACATTAATATACCCAATTAAAAATATGAATATTTGGAATTTCCTGTCGTAGTGTAAGCGGCCATGACAACTCTTCATGTGACGTCACACAGTCAGATCATGTTAGTTGAATAAATAACATGTATCTGACTCTTTTCAACATCGTGCCCGTTTGGTTATGTTTTGATATCAGATCAACTGCAATACAATGTTTATAATTGTATATCGTTCTAATTTTGTTCTTAATATTCCCATCCTATGTTACATTTTCATAAAACAAAGGAGTTTATTTGTACGGTGAAAAAGGGGGGGGGTGTTCTACGTATAATTTCATGTTTTACGTGATTGGCCGTAGGTTAAATAACTGTCAGTTTTAAGTCGTTTTATGCTTACACGTTTTTTTTCTTTTTTTGTCCCCAATGCTGTCGTACTTTCCCATGTTTTTCGTGGTCATTGGTCGATGTGTTGAGAAGGATAGTCCTGACCGGTAATTACAAAAAACAGATTCTTCTCACATTTTCCCTTTCATTAGTGCAATAAAATGCTTGACATGAAGTCATAATGATATTGTAAATATCAAAAGATAAATATACGACGTTATTTTACGATTTACATAATTTTTAATGATACAATTGCAACTGATACAATGTTGATATATACCGACTTTTACTACGTCACGGGCAGGATAAATCCGAGAATAGATGATGATCACATTATGACTTTTGTCTCCTCCACATTGAAGAGTTTTGAAAAAATGGCGATCCCCATTATTTGGTGCTACAGGCAACTTCAATCATCAAATTCTACCTTGCGGTATACTATTTTCAACATTCATTAACACAAATGTCTTTTATTTACTGTCATTTAAATTTTCACGCTAACTTGTTAAGACCATGGCCTTTTCCTTTAAGATATATTTTTGGTATTATTTTCTTTCAACAACTTTCTGACAAAGATTCAGGAATAAGCAAGTAATGCGATAATATACAGACAAACCACGACTTCGTTACGGAGGTCAAGAACATACGAAAAACACTATACATATATATTCTAGATTAAGCTCACATGAAGAAAACGGGATGAGTTTGCCTACGAGTTAACTGTAGGAGAGATCATGTCTTATTGACGGTGGTTGTTTGCGTATAATGGTGTCCAACACATTTTCTCTTGTGTTTTTGTTATGTTTGTCCTCGTCTTGTGCCTTGTGTACACTATGTTGCCAGTTTTTCTGGATTGCCATTTTTAATTGCTCCGGTATTATCTAACGTTTATTCAGATATGATATGATTGATTTAATGGTTAGCACAGTAACACATTTAACTTTCTACAAACTTTTATTATAATCATTACAAATATCACGATATAAACTTGATTTAATTTAATTCCTGGTTCATGACTTATCACCGGGCTTGTAACTAGATTAACACGACGGGTGTCACAAGTGAAGCCGGAACTAATTACCCTTCCGGAGCACCTGGAGTCACCCCCGATTTTAGTGGGGTTCGTGTTGCTCGATCTTTAGTTTTATTTGTATGTTGTGTTGATCGTTGTTTGTCCTTTTGTGCATTTTCTTTTGGCCTTTGTGTTGTCTGTTCTTCGATTTACGGATTCTGATTACCCGTTTGGTATCCTCAAACTTTTGACCATTGTGTAGTGTGTCCTTCTTTGATGTACGGATTATGATTACCCATTTGGTATCTTCAAACTAATCTTAAGTATAAAAACCTATCCTAGAATAATAAGTGGTAGGAGAATATTTAACTTATTGTATTAAAATACAAATAATTCAATATAATGGTGTCTAATGTTCTGCTATTCCTCTACTTTCTCCTTGTAACATCGAACAGAAAAGCAGTACGTTCTTCATTAACAACTAATAACATATTGGTAGATTTGTCATAATCAAGTACAGTTGGGTTTACTAGATCATCCTTGGAAGACAATATTTGTCTATGACGTTGTCCATCAGGGGAGATAACCACGACATTGTTAGACTTACGACCAACGACATACACGTTCCCATCATTGTCTACAGATATACCACGTGGACCTTGTAGAATACGTTCATCATTGAATTCCCATTGTGTTATACCATGTAAATCACAACATGTCACGATATTTGTGAAATAGTTTGTGTAGCAAAGTTTGTCTCCAGATGTAGCTACGTAATAAACGTATGGAGTAGTATTGTTGATGATATCACTTATAGATTTATCACTAAGATTTAACATTTTTAGTCCATTATCCCTTGAACAGTAATATATTGTTCTACCCGTAACCGTCATGCCAAAAATGGGGGTATCTATGGAGATAGTTGTAATGACTTCCTGACTTTCTATATCTATTATAATTATACATCTTTTACCTTGACCTCCAGATGATACAGCAACGCTATTCGTATCTTTAATATATACTGTATCATAAGTACGGTATCCTGTTTTATCTTCATCAATGTGGAATAATTCTACTCCTTCTTCGTTCATAAATCTGACAATGTTAGCATTGTAACAGGACAATACCATTTTACCATCTGGAAGTAAAGTGCATCCTCTGATTCGAATTTCCTTGATGTTTATCTTTTGCTTCAGTGTCAGCTCTATATCTTCAACTGACATATGTGGTGATAGTCCAGCTACCATCAACTGGGCTTGTTTATCTTTTTTTCTGACAATGATCATCTCACATGGCTTTGATTCGACAACTATTTCGCCAAACTTTTGAATGTTGGTGGCTATGGCCTTCAGACTATTGTCTATCTTGCATGATAGTTTTGCTTGATTTAGACTATGGCTTTTGACAAGTGACTGTAAACACGTGTCGTGTGTTTCTACTTCTTTCTCTATTTGCTTTACGGCCAAATATGTTTGTAGGTCTGACGCATATTTTCTTATGTTTACTATATTTGTTTGGTATTCGGTCAATTCGTTCTGTTTCTCTTCTAAAGATACCAGCAGTTCCCGTGTTTCATCAGTTATCTGTTTTTGTGCTTCAGTCAATTCCTTCATCATAATTTCTTGTAACTTGTCCAGGTGATTATCGATTTTTGTTCTTAGTTCCTGTATTTCATTCTCAACTATTATTTTGTGTTCGTTAACAGCACCTGAGTTAGTCTCTCTGTTTTGTCTAATTTTACCAATCGTGTCAGTGATTTCGCTAATCAATTGTTCGATCTCATTAAATATGTCTGATGTCTTCACATCTTTAATTAAATTCTTAAGAATAATAACGTCTATGCAATCGCGATGAGTCTCCACCATACAAATTACACAACACGGACATTCATGCTCCTTGCAGTATAAACTGAACTTTTCTTGGTGTTCATTGCAATGTTCTTTAATTTTCAACACGTACAATGGCAACTTCCGGTATTCCGCTATTGGTATCGTGGTATGTTTTCTGGAAGGTTTTGCTAAACTGTGATGGTCTAGGCATTCTGTGCAAAGTCCTTCATCACAATCTGGACACCAAACTTCTGATGGCTTAGAAATATGGCGAATATCACATATACCACAGAAAGATGGAGAACTTGACATAATGTTGATATCCTGTAAAATATTGATTGTATTAACATGTATTAACATGTAAATTTACATTAATCAATGGTCATCGGTCATTTAAATTGGATTTACAATACAGTTTAAATTCATTGAGATTGAATTAATACGTTCTTTTCTTTTGCAATACCTCTGCTGGTAGACTATTAGTTTCCAGTGTATCATTCGTTAGTAGTCAATGTTTTGGCTGGATCGATACCTTTGCTGATATACTACTAGTCCCCGAGGGTACCATGAGCCCAGTAGTGAATCATTCTGTACTGACATGGCTTATTATCTATATGTATTATTGAAATTTACAGTTCCTATATAATGTAATTATTATCGAAAATAAAGTCCTCCCCCCTCAGGCATAGGTGACCGTAGCCAATTTTGGCTATCATGTGTATGCCCATTTGGTTTTATTGTTCCCAAACACTCTTTGGTATTCCTGGTCCTAAAACATTTAAATTATTTTGGCTTCCAATCATTTGACATTGAGGGTACCTGATGAAGGGTTTTCCAGAAATGTACGAAATAAGATATCTACGATTTTGTTCTGCACCGGTGCGATACCCCGAAATCTTATTTTAATAATTTGGCGTCCAAACTTGAAACTAGAGGTCACTAGTAGTCGGTATCGGTCACCTGATTTACAAATATATATTTATATATGAAGGTAATATTGTTTTAACAATCGGATCAAGGTGCAGAGGTGGTCATGAGCGTATACTATTTGGATTTACAACTACTTATGCAATCAGTGTTATCACCAAGAGCGCTAATGCCGATGTGTACTTGATACAACATTATGTGATAAAGTTTGTCAGTGCCGTGTGGCAGTTCCGTGGTTTTATCGGGGAACTGACCGCAACTGTAAAACTGAAATATTGTTGAAGTGGTGCTAAATACCATCAGAGTATCCATAACCCTCCATTGGATCAAATGTCCTTTTATCTAAATACAATTATTTTATAGATATATGACAACACCGATATTCACAAAGTTGTTAGTTTCATTCCTTTTGGAGTTTTTAGCTTCTATTTCGATAATCGGTGGGGCCAAGACCCTCATAATTCAATTATGTTTGAATGTTCTACATATAACCATTGTACCATAAACAGAAAGGTAGAGGCAATGAACATTAAAGCATACAAACATTTGATAGTTTTACCCGTTTGTCATGAATGACCGGGGTAAAAATAAAAGACAAAATCAAACTTCGTCTGCGATTTGTTGATAGTAGGCACATAAACAGTACTGTTTTGTTGTGTCCTCTCCGATCCGAACTATTTTATTTTCTTCAATTCCATCCAACTGGAATTTCCTTTTTAAGCCCCCTGATCGTCATTCTGTATGTCAAATCAGAATGATATGAGGAAATTTTCGTGGAGTACTCATATATCATGGAAAGTCCAGTACATTTTTTTCGTTTTTGTTTTTAAGCCGATGTATGAAGTCTGCCGAACAAATGGGCGATAACCCATCGTACATCCCTTTTCAAATGTCTAGAGATTTTACCACATACCACAAATGGAGATAGTGTTAGAGTTATGTGGTCAAACGGCCTGATGTAGAAGCCACGCCACAATAAGAGGAGTTTGAATATATCAAAGGGGTAATCAGAATTCGTAAGTCGAAGAAGAACAGACAACACAATGACAAAATGAAAAAGGACAAACAACGATCCACAAAATACTACACTAAATTTTCTTGTGAGGTTCTTGTTACTCGATTTTTAGTTTTTTTATGTATGTTTTGCAGATCGTTGTTTGTCCTTTTGTTCTTTTTCTTTTGGACATCGTGTTGTCTGTTCCTCTTCAATATACGGATTCGGATTGCCCCTTTGGTATCTTCAAACTCTTCTTGACCCTGTTCGACGGCCCTTCAGGGAATTCTTGTAAAAGTAAATAAATGAATATTAAGTGTAAAATTCTAGTTTTATAAATACCAATGTTTGTGTAGTGAGTATAGTGTACTGGGTCATATTAATAAAAATAAAATTACTGCAGTTTAGATACGTTACTGACCAGCTGACTGGTTTAAATAAGAAAATATGACAATTATAATATATGTTTGATATAATTACAACATGAAATACCTGAAAATACGTGAAAATAATGTTTTCTAACGAAATATCACCAAATCAGGAAAACTGCGAATGACGAAGCTAAATGGTCATGTGATTTACCTGTTGTACTCAACATATATTTATTTTTAGATTAAAATATATCTATAATCAATATTCGGTAAACAGGTTTGAAATTGTTTTATATAAAAGACAATTCAGTCGGACACTTGATTAAACAAATCATGTACAACTCTCTCTTTCAGTAGGATAAACATGTACCTGCTATTACAAACGCCTTTCGCTATGCCGATTTATACTTTATGTCAATGGTATGACCATTTAATATAGCTTAAAAAAGTGGGGACTATATTTTGTTTTTTAAATTGCCGCCAAATTTTATTGAAAAAAGTTACCTGCAAGATTAAAAAAAATAATCTAAACCTGTTGTTTTCAAAGATAATTATTTTGATAAAATTAAGGAAGAATACAGATTTTCAATATAAAACAGGATTATAATCTGAGTTTTCTTTCGCATAAACATATGTTATGGCTCGGAAGAGAAAAAAACACAACCCCCTTCCCCTAAAAGTTAAAAAGTTTACCCTTGACTACAATGTCATTTGTTTATGTAAGATTAATATGTTACAGACTTTGGAATGGAATAACTATCCATACTGAATAACCACAAGAATGGAGAAAAATAAAATAAAACTACACTAATTTATGTTTATAGTAAATAAGCAAATAAATCTATTCGATATATTATTGTATCAACAACACCTGGGCCCGGTTGTTCAAAATACTGGAAAAAGTTATCCACTGGACAACTAGTTATCCAGTGGACAGCTAGTCAGTGGACAAAATGGGTTGTTCAAAAGCAAAGACAATGGTTGGCTAGCTATCCACTGGATAACATTTAGTCCAGTGGACAACTCCCATGATTCTTTGCACTTCCTGTCTAAAAGCAATCCAGGCCAAAATAAAAAGGTCTGCTAACATCAGCGATGTTTCAAGTTATTTTTCACGCATTTCAATTTATTTGTTGCGATCTGCACATGATTTATGACCAATCATTTTGTTATTTTGTAATGTATGTCTCAATAGAATTTGTTCAAGTCATATGGTAATGAAATATTTTTTAGACAAATTGTGATTAATCACACATTTGTTTTCTATTTAGTTTTACTCACACAATGTATTAGATCAGTTTTTTTTTTAGCGAAACCTTTTTATTTTTTCAGATCATGAAATAATAATCCAAAGTCAATTTTTGTTCAAATAAATTGAAGCTAGTTACTTCATTTCTTTCCTAAAAGATTTATAAGTATTTACGGGCAAGGGCAAGAGTAATAAAAGGATGTGTCATTTTGTCATTCATATCTTGTAGAATAATTCGAATGCATTTTTTTTGGATGTAGAAAAAAATAGGAAAATATAATTATTTTACGAAAAACACAATTTTACAAAACATTAGAAATACTAGTATTTTATTATGATCCAGTTCAAATATTGTACTTAATGACGTAGTGTAATGGCATCTTACAACAATAACATCCAAACTGTGTTCTGGAAGACATATAATCTATTGAAGTGGGCTGGCCTGGAATAAGTGACATTTTTGGGACTACGCGATATTCCCCACATACATATAAATATCACGGTTTACGAAATATGTTGATTGGATCTTGGGACATTTAACGTACAAGTCTTGGGATCGGATATTTTCACAGAAATATACACACGTACACTGAATGACCTTTTTCATACTGTTGTCAAAACAAATAAAATAAATAATATTTAACTCCAACTTTTGAGAAACAAAAATATGTAACCCAATGTAATTCATCTGGTATTTTTTACCATTTCTACATCCTCACTACTCGGGTCTATTTTGTCAACAATTGAACGGTGGATAAGTCCAGTAATTCATGTAATAATGACCACATCGGGTTGAGAAAAAAAGACAACAACAAAGAACAAACACAGACGACCACTTGGAAAAAAAGGTTAAAAAAAAACGAAGACGAGAGGCGTATATCATGAAGAATGTAAAATAAATGCACGGACAATGTCCTCATCACGATTCACGGCAAATAAAAACCAGCAAAAATATTGGGGAAGAAATATCCATGATCACCGAAAACTAAAATAACCCATCAGTCACCTCCATTACACCTTCCTTTAATTTGCAAAATAAAAAAAAATGTACTTGCACTGCATTTATTCATTTACATTTGTATTTAAGATATGTCTATTTATAATTATCTTAGTTCCTGTTGTGTGTAATCTATTTCCAAAAAAAGGGGAAATACTATCTTTGAAATTGAATAGGGGAAAACTTCATGTCAACAAAAAAAAAAATCTTATGAAATTTCAATCGGAGATCATATTTATCCACTGGATAAAACTTAATCCGTACCAAATTAGACTGGACAAAAGTGTCCAGGATAAAGCATATTTGTCCAGTGGACAACTTTTGGGCAACCACATGTATCCAGTGGACAGATGTTGTCCACTGGATAGATGATTTATTCAGTGGATGACTTTATCTACTGTTTTGAACAACCGGACCCTGATAACCATGGTTTTAAATATTACATATCAGTTAATGCTTTATATGTTGCTTTGGATATTTTCAAAATATATAATATAACTTTCAGGTTTGTTGATTAAAAAACATACCAAAGTCGAACAATCTGTGTCCAACAAGTTCAAGAATCGATTCGTTTTAAAATTGAATTATTAAAACAAAATTAAAATATAGATATAGTAAATAAACAGATACATGTAACAACGCATTTTATATGAAGTATAGTCATGTTGATAGATCATGTTTCTCACGAATGATGCGGGAAATGTATGTGTACTATCTTTCGGGCTTTAAGCATGGATCAATGATTATTTTACCTCGGGGTTTATCATGCGTGCAAAACATTGATATATTTCATGTTCATCATACAAAATTAGGAAAGGTCTACATGCTTATGATTACGACAAAGGTATTCCGAAATGTTCATCAAGTCATAGTGACGACGTAAAACTTTCTCAAAAAGTAACTTGTTCTTGTCATGCTACAAACAGGTATACAGTCAAACCTGTCTTAAAGGATACCTCCATATAACAAACTTATAAAGGACTGTTTCATTTCATACAAATAAGACATGATCCGTCACCTTCCCAGTTTGGTACAGACACTTCAATATACAATAGACGAGTTACACTAGATTTACCTCTTCGTTTCTGTTTTATTTAAATACATGTTATTAAGCACAAGAATAAAGAAACTAAATATAAAAAATACAAATAGCAATCATAAATGAGATTTGAAAAAAACAAAAACACAGCCCCCACCCAAAAAAAAAAAAAATAAACAAAAACAAAATTGTTTCGCTCCAATGAACAAGACATGCATTAACATATCGTATTATTTCCACTCCCGGTCTAATTTTCATACTAATTGAGAATTGTTCACACGTTTGTGATGGATTCAATATTCAATGGTAGACTTACAACGCATACTAATTACAGAACTTTCTTTATAAGACATACTATAATACATAGGTATTATGGTCTTAGCCATATGGTATGATACTGCATATATTTAGATCCCATTATATCAAATATTTTTATAGTTGCAAAATAAAATAGTTAAAAAGATAGACAATCATTGTTGAGAGGTCATCTGAAAGGTTTATAGGTCAACTGAAAGATTAATAGGTCAACTGAACGGTTTGTCAGTACCTGTTGCCTTTAACATTATACTTATCTTTTTAAATTACAAAAAGGTGCACTCGACTCGCAACCGCAAGTGATAAAGTTTACCAGTTGCTTGGCCATGGTCGGTGTTGAAAGTGGCGTTAAACACCACAAATCAAATCAAATCAAATCAATATTTTAACGGCAGACTTACTACGCAGACTAATTACAGAGCTTTATAAGACATATTATACGACATAGGTATTATGGTCTTAGCCATATGATATAATATTGCATATGTTTAGTTCCTGTACCTGTTGCCTTTAACATTATGCTCATCTGTTTAGTTTCTTGTGTTTTCCGATTATGTGTCTTTACATTCTGAGTACCCTGTTGTGTTGTATTCTACGATTTCCGCATACAAATCTTGTTTCGTTTCTCTTTACCTCTGGTTGTTTGTAGGAGGTTTCATATATTATTTATGTTATTTATTTTTATTTGCGTACAGTGATGTCCAACACATATTGTGTTGTGTTTTTGTTCTGTTTTTCTTCGTATTGTGTATCCTATGTTTCCAGTTTCTCTGTCCAATTTTTTGATTGCCCCTCCGGTGTTGTCTAACATATATTTAAACAGTGATGATCATCAAACCAACCAATATCAAACAAAGCGAACAATAACCTCTCCCCCTATGTGAACTCACTGAACACAAAAACGATCACGATATGTGTCGTTGGAAATCTAGATCCTGGCCTGGTACAGACACGGAATTGTGGCGGAGTTACACAGATTAATGGGACCCCTACCGTCCCCTCTTGATAACTGGATCTCCAATGACAATGCATGTATAAACAAACGATAAATGAATATGCTTAGTATAACGACGTTTAGAAGTCCATAAACATGGGAAATAAAACAGCTAGTCCATTCCTGCGGTCACAATACACATGTGAATATCTAATTTAGTGTGTACAATGCGTTTATTATCGCCAGTATGTGCTATCACGTTTATAATCGCCAGTATGTGCTATCACGTTTATTATCGCCAGTGTGTGCTATCACGTTTATTATCGCCAGTATGTGCTATCACATTTATTATCGCCAGTATGTGCTATCACATTTATTATCACCAGTATGTGGTATCACGTTTATTATCGCCAGTATGTGCTATCACGTTTATTATCGCCAGTATGTGCTATCACGTTTATTATCGCCAGTTTGTGCTATCACGTTTATTATCGCCAGTATGTGCTATCACGTTTATTATCGCCAGTATGTGCTATCACGTTTATTATCGCCAGTATGTGTTATCACGTTTATTATTGCCAGTATGTGCTATCACGTTTATTATCGCCAGTATGTGTTATCACATTTATTATCGCCAGTATGTGCTATCACGTTTATTATCGCCAGTATGTGCCATCACGTTTATTATCGCCAGTATGTGCTATCACGTTTATTATCGCCAGTATATGCTATCACATTTATTATCGCCAGTATGTCCTATCACATTTATTATAGCCAGTATGTGCTATCACGTTTATTATCGCCAGTATGTGCTATCACGTTTGTTATCGCCAGTATGTGCTATCACGTTTATTATCACCAGTATGTGCTATCACGTTTATTATCGCCAGTATGTGCTAACACGTTTATTATCGCCAGTATGTGCTATCACGTTTATTATCGCCAGTATGTTCTATCACGTTTATTATCGTCAGTATGTGCTATCACGTTTATTATCGCCAGTATGTGCTATCATGTTTTTGTTAATATTTTTGTAATAAGTGAAATGCATTTACTAGCAATGACTTGTGTCTAATCTCATTCGCCAATGAACTGCTAACCCTTCCGGAGCACCTGAGTTCACCCCCGGTTTTAAGTGGGTTCGTGTTACTCGATCCTTAGGTTTATATGTATGTTTGTAGATCGTTGTTTGTCCTTTTGTACCTTTTCTTTTGGCCATTGTGTTGTCTATTCTTATTCGATATACGGATTTTGACTGCCCCTTTAGTATCCTCAAACTCGTCTTAGCTTTAAACGGTATGTAATTATTTTTGTTATTTTTTTTTTCACACTAACATTCCGAAATTTACGACAAAACAATGTTCGTGAATATTGTTAGCAAGTTCCTTTAATAATTGTGACAAATGATGAAGGTTATTCTTTAAGAATGGGGTTATTGTTGTGGTTATTACGTGAAACGCAAATTTCAACAATATTTTAGCTATATCGTGGCGGTCAGTTTTATTGGTGGAGGAAACCAGTGTACCCGGATAAAACCACCTACCTGCCGCAAGTCGTTGACAAGCTTTATCACATAATTTTACATCGAGTGCACCGCGCTTGTAAATCGAACTACCATGCGATCACAACTACGACCATCCCTTTCTTTAAGAATATCGTATTTGATAGGAACAAGATTTATTCAGACACATAACTTGCAGAATAGTAATGTGTCTGTGTTTACTTTTAATTTCAGATTTTTTCAAATGCCTTTGTAATACAGTAAGATATAATATGTCTAAATCTCATAGAACTGTGATGAATGTGCGACGAAATGGTGTTGAAACCACTACACAACTTAGATTAATTACAGTGTTTATGGTACGTAAGACCTACATAAGAATTTAAATGACTGTTGTGTGGCTATCAACTCGTATTAAGGATTCACAGTGTCAACTCTATTGTAACAATGTTACAGACTTAGAGTAATAATCTGTCTGTAAGGTCGGTCATGTGTACATTATGTCAAAGCATGGCCAACTCATTATATGGTATTTTTCTGTGTATTTTCAATTTTCTAAAGTTCATGGAATCTGGTTTAATAGCATAGTTTAATGTGTTTACTTTCAATTGGAATAGCGATAATGAGATAAAAACGTAGGTAAATAATGTTGTGCCATCGAATAAGATATCCTATATCTGAGGGCGGAGAACCTTAGTGTTTATAATAATTACATAATTAAACTTCAAATGAACACTAAATTGGAATTTTCTGAGTAAATGTTATGACCCATTAAAACAACATATTTCTTAATGCTGAAACACTTATGGTGGAAACCAAAGGAAGAATCGACAGCAATACATCGAAGAAAGGAAAACATTTCAATAGCCGAAAGGAAAACGACAAAGCAATCCTCTGCACATCACTGCACAGAGAACTAAAGATTTGAAGAAAGACATATTTTTTTTCTTTGAGATAGAATTGCCATTCAACAAAAATCCCAGCCATAATGATGTGCATATTGACAGAATAATCGTTGCCATGGTAATAAAAAAGATTTGAAAACCTATCATATTGTCAGATATAATTTTATGCAGGACAACATCCAAGCAAAATGTCATATAAGTTTTATGCGGGACAGTATCATAGCGAAAATAACCTTAAACTTGACATTCAGACAGTATATGATTTTTTTTATTAAAATTTTAATAAAAAAATCAGCCACAATTTAATAATTCATTTGGAATTCACTATTTGCCAACCATTTATTGAATTAAATACTTTTTATGACAGGCATTAATATTATAAAACTAATAAATCAGATCTGAGAAATCACAAACAAGAAATAAAATAAAACGAAAAAAATTATCGGACCAGTTCCAAATTCTAACAGAAAAATTGCAGAAACAGAGGAAGAATCAATACATATACATGACAGCTGACTTGTTACATGCACTTCAATAAAAAGTGGTGGTGGTAATCTATTTTTATGAACCCAAACCTCTCCTTTATGTGAAATAATGTGGATAAGCAAGTGGTTTCTACGTGCAAGTAAATTGCTCAGTCTGACATGTAGATGTTGTAAAGAATCTTGAATTTGATACATAATATATTTCATATTATTTTGTGTTTTAAATGTAAATTTGAACAAAATTTCCACACTGTCGTATTATTACTATCTCTAGACCACTGCACACACTGATATAAAAATGTAGATATAAAATTTAGTACGCATGGCACGTTTCTTGAATTACCTTCATCTGGTACGCTTCAAATTGAAAGATTAGACAGCTAAATAATTTAAAGTTTTGGGGACAATAGAACTAAAGGGCACAACAAGGATAAACACAATCAGCTAAGGTCACATATGCTTGAGGGAGGAGAACCTTAGTTTTATCAATAATTACATTATTTAGGAACGGTAAATTTTAGTAATAAATATATCTAATAAACCATGTAAGTCCTAAAGCAATCACTACTGGGCGAGTGATACACTCGGGGCACACAGTCAACCAGTAGAGGTATTGACTCAGTGATAGTAATAACAACGTAGATATCATATTTAGTGCGTATGATGCGTTTAGTGGAATAACCAGAGATATCAGGGTTGTTAAGCTTTAGATGTTTATCACAATTAAGTTTGCCAGTGATTTCCAGCAAATTGGTGGATTTCTGTTATACCTGAAATATTGTTGAAATATTAGATATAATTATGCTTGAAATATACAGTTTCAAAATAATGAAAGACAACATTTTTTTTTCTTTTTTGTGTGTTTTTTTTATTCTTTTTCTTGTGCTTAATAACTTTGTTTTTAAAATAAATAACATTTAAGAGGTAAAACTAGCTTAAGCCGTCCTCTTTTTATTGAAGTGTCTGCACCTTGTTTGAACCAGGAAGATGAACAGTCATGTGTTTGTGGTATCCATTTTGCAGTTTTATTACATGTAAATTGTGCTTTTATTCTTTTTTATTCTACATATATGATCATGTGTTTAAAATTTGTTTTATGCAATTTTAAACCATACATTAAATCGTTAGACTTCCTTACAATCCTATCTTATTTTATTATTTCACTCAATAAAACATTGTGTAGTAAGTCTTGTTGACACAACAAGTCTGATTCATGATCCTTAAGTTATCAAAGAACTATTTTGTCAGGAAGCAAGGATATTTCAAAAGGTGCAAGCAAAATGTGCACTACTATGTATTGTCACCTGATACGTTACGTCTACACCGATTTGTTCTCGAATAATAATTTCGTTTGCAGACGACTTCCGCTTAAAAATATATATGCGTGGTGCATGTAGAATCTAATTAACAAATGGTTATAATTAAAAAATACAAGACTAATCTTATAGAGTTTACTGTGTAGTAATTGATATGCAAATAAAAGTTAGATAATACTGTAGGGGCAATGGAAATGGACAATCCAGAAAAAACTGGCAACATAGGGTGTTGAACACTACTATACACAAAGAAACACAAATAATATAGATAAGACATGAGCCCACCTACAACTGGGGCCGGATTTGAATCGCATAGAACTTATGTGGGACGAACTTGATAGACGCGTCCGTCAACACCCATGTCAATCATTGGGACCAACTGAGTCAATCGTTGGAACATGAATGACAAATGACACCACAGGTCAGAACACTAAATTTAATTCGATTCATGTGAAGGAGACGCAAAACATTGTTAGCCGCACATGGTGGTCACAATAGATACTGCCTTTAAAATCACCGGAAAATGACCCAATTTATCGTATGTGACTGTTTTTTCAAAACTTTGTCCAGTATCCTGTATGACATTAGTGTGTGAATGCTAGCTGAATATACTAAAGCGTTGCTGTAACAAAATGACTTGAAATACACAGAATAACATTTTCAAAAAATCATTATGCGCTTTGTGTGTGCGCAGAGTATAGGAATTAATTCCAAAATGGCTAGGTATATCGCTATTGATATATTCAGCACACACATAATTAAATATAACTACCACTCACGGCTAACGCCTATGATGACTGCTATTGACCGAGATTTTCATTATTTCATCCAATATCATCCTCGGATAATTGTAACAATACAATACCATGATAATGATGATACTTTGGTTCTGAAACATATTGACCGTGGGTTCTTGTATTATTTTCTAGATGAAAGGCTTCGTTCTAGATACATATTGACCGCGGGTTCTTGTATTATTTTCTAGGTGAAAGGCTTCGTTCTAGATATATATTGACCGCGGGTTCCTGTATTATTTTCTAGATGAACGGTTCCGTTTTAGACACATATTGACCGCGGGTTTTGCATTATTTTCTAGATGAAAAGCTTCGTTCTAGATAGATATTGACCACGGGTTCCTGTATTATTTTCTAGATGAACGGTTCGTTCTAGACACATACTGACCACGGGTTCCTGTATCATTTTCTAGATTAAACCGTTCCGTTCTAGACACAATTGATTAAAAGCACATTATGATAAAATAAATTCTTTGAAATGGCGGTAATTTCTCTTTTATAAAAAATAAAGCAAGCCTTGCATTTGCAGATATTTTCTACAGATAATATGATAAAAAGGGGGAAAGGGGGTCTTTGTTGTCGTTGTCGTTGATTAGAAACTACCTGTACAATGAGTTTCTATTACTACTAGAATCGTGTGTTTGCATCCCACTCCATACAACATTATGTGATAAAGTTTGTCAGTGAATTGCGATATGTCTGTGGTATTCTCCGGAAACTCCAATAACATTGACCGTCACGATTGTTAAATGTGGCGTTAGGCACCATAAGCTCAATACTAATCCTAAATTGGGAGGGGAGTGTTTGGTTCATATTAATTTCTCCCTTATTAATAACATTCTAGTTAGCTGCGTTGTCTTTATTTCTCTTTTACATGTGTAAAAAACTTATATTGTGTAGAGTTGATAGAACCAATAGTGGATTCGATCGATCGGTCGGTCGATCGAGAGAGAGAGATAGCTTTAAAGCATCTTAAAAATCTCAATAACATATTCTTTAATGTGAACTGTGATAGCCGCTCGCTATTGCTGCTTGCGTTCGCTTCTCCAATCAGCTACTCGTTACTGTGGCATATGACAGCTGATTTTATTATCCATAACATACTGTGGTCTCCGATAGACACCTCAACCGAATCCTCGATACAATAGGTAGCGATCCAAACAACAACTTCTCTCTATGACAAGCGATCTGATCAGCTAGTGCTATGGATTACAATAGCCGCGCTAATCAGCTACTCATTACTGTGGTCTGTCCTGGCTGCAACAATCAGCTATTGTTACTGTGGTATATAATATCAGATTTAATTATCGACTCCTGACAGCTACAGTCGTTGCTATTTAATCACTTTATAGCTATAGTGGCATACAAAATTAATTGCAATCATCTACTGAGTACTGTAGTCTGAGCTAGCAGCTTCAAGAACGAATGTTCGGGGGCCGTAATGGCAGTGGTTGTATAGTAGTTGAATTTTCAACTACCTGTGCAGTCTGTGCATATCACAACTAAAGTTGTGAGTTCAAAACCGTTCATGGCGAGATATACTCGATACAACATTATGTGGAAAAGTTTGTCAATGACTTGCGACAGGTCGGTTGTTTTCTCAGGTTCTATCCACTAATAAATGTGAACGCCACGATACAACTGAAATATTGTTGAAATTGGAGTTAAATAACATAAACCATAAACCACAACCATCAAGAACGGTCGCACAGAGGAGCAACGATTCCTGTTTTAGCATGCAGTTGTCTTGAGTGCTTCATCTGAGTGACGAAAATCAACTGTTTCATTATATATTTTAGTCTAACCCATCATAGTTTTACCTCGCCACTTGTTATTGAAGTGCCCCTACCAAGCAAGGCACGTTAGCGGTCATGTATGTGTGTTCGGGGTATCGATTTTCTCTCTGTTTCTTCGAATTTTAAGAATCTACAGTTGGAGTGTAGTCTTCATTACATAATATTAATGTCACCGTCTATTATATTATAATCCTCACGATGTCAAGGTCAATTGTTTAATTAATCTTGGACATTGTATAGTGTTTCTAAAGAATTTGAATTTGAATGTTGGTATTTAACGCCACTTTCTACTATACTATGGCGACCAGCTTTAGTGGTGGAGGAAGCCGAAACACCCGAAGAGAACCACCGACCATGGGCATGCAACTGGTAAACTTTATCCCTTGCCGCTGCGAGTTGAGTGCATCCTTTTTTGTTATTTACAAAGCTGGGCGCGAACCCATGCCATATTGGTGATAGGCTTGTTTGAGTTGTTAGATCCAACGAACTAACTCATTGAGACACCCGGGCCCCGTGTGTTTCTAAAGAAGTCTTTACTTTATCGCATATGTCATAAGTATATTCAATCATGTATACGGTGTTCTTTTACTTTTTGAGAGAAAAAAAAGCAAATGCTATCCTGGTACGTTCTAATGCATGTTGAAGATACCGAAGGGGTAACGAGAAGCGCTAAATCGAAGGACAAACAAAAGAAAATGGACAGAAGGACAGATATTGAGCTAAACAACAGAACACTGAGAAGTAAATATCTAACAACACGAACCCCTTTAAAAACTGGGTGTGGACTCAATTAATCCCGATGGATAAGCAGATCCAGTTTCACTAATGTCACCCGTCCATGTGCAGGTATTATTTGATTGAAATTCTTTATCCTCTGTATATATATTTTATCATTCAAGGAAATCATTATTGAACATTTTACAAATCCTACGCAATACTCTTATATGAAGTGGAGTTGGTCTTTAAAGGTGAATAAATATGAGTAATATGAGTAGGAGTGAATGGACCGAACGGACGGACATACAATTATAAACATTACTTCAATATCTTAGACCTCGATGTATAAACGAGGACTGACACTCAATTAAGTGCTTTATTTCTCTCACGGGCAGGACTGAGTTTTAAGGGTGAATGAAACTTTCTTTAACACAGAAACACTAGGACAAAATATATAAAGATCGGAATAGAAATAAATTCCAAAATGGTTAGTCATATCGCTATTAATATTATCCTTATATCTGTACAAACTAGGCTAAATATAACTACCACCCAAGGCCAAAGTCATGCAAGGTCAACGCAATATATGAATTGTTCTGATGACCACTATTGACCGACATTTTCATTATTACATCCAATATCAGCCTAGCACAATTGTAACAGTACAATACCATGATAATGGTGAGACATTGTTTCTGACACATATTGACCACGGGTGCCTGTATTATTTAATAGATGAACGGTTCCTTTCTAGACACATATTGACCACAGGTTCCTGTATTATATTCTAGAGGAATGGTTCCTTTCTAGACACATATTTACCACGGGTTCCTGTATTATTTTCTAGAGGAATGGTTCATTTCTAGACACATATTTACCACGGGTTCCTGTATTATTTTCCAGGTGACACAATTGCTTAAATTTACATTATGATAACAGAACGGTATTATATCATAAAACAGACATTCCTTGTTACATTAAATAACTTAAATACTTAATGACGGTAATTTATCTTTGATCAAGGCAAGCGGAGTGTTTGGTTCATCCTTATTAATATAATTCTAGTTAGATGCATTGTCTTTAATTCTTTTCTACATAGGACACGAAAAACATAGATTGTGTTGAGTTGACGGAATCAATAGTGGTTCGAGATCGTTCGAACATCCTAAGAATCTCAATTACTAGCTCTTCAATTTGTACTGCGTTGACTGCTTCTATTACCTAAATGCTTATTGTAACCACCGATAGCCGCGCCAACCAACATCTCGATACTCTGGTGTGCTACTTCTGTTGTCTATGAACTGCAATAGCCGATTTAATAGTTACTGCAGCTAGTGCTCTAATCATCGACTCGATAAAGTAACATCAGTTCCAATCATTTTCTGGATACTGTAGTCTGTGCTAGCCACTTCAGGCAGCGATCGTACAGAGATGCAACGATTTCTCTCTTAGTATGGAGATGTCGTGAATGTGTTTTGTCTGACGTGGTGACGAAAATCAACTGCTTCAATATATGTTTTAGTTTAATCTATCATAGTATATTGAAGTGCCCGTACCATGGAAAGTGAGTGGTCATTTATGTGTGTTAAAAGCATCGAATTTCTCTATTCCCTATGTTTCTGAGATTTTTTAAAATCGACATTTGGAGTGTTTTCTTCATCACATACTATTAATGTCACCGTCTACGAGCAACGATTCATGTGTTAGTATGCAGATGCATTGAGTGTGTTTTGTTTGACGCGATGACAAAGATCAACTGTTTCATTCGATATTTTAGCTGTACCCATCATATTATATTGAAGGGTTCGTACCAAGACAGGAAAGTGAGCGGTCATGTGTGTATCTTAAGGGTATCGATTGCTTCAGTTTCTAATATTGTTATATTAGATGTTTTGAACTGTTCCTTTTTGTTTTGGGTTTATTTATGCCTTAGATTTGTTTTGGTATTTCATTTCTCCGGCAGTGTGGTATTTTTTATTTTTCTGTTAGATTTTTGAACTGTTCAGGCAGTGTGGTTGTTGTGTACTTCCATTAGATTTTTAAACTGTTCTGACAGTGTGGTATTTTTATTTTTCTATTAGATTTTTGAACTGTTCTGACAGTGTGGTATTTTTTATTTTTCTAATATATTTTTTAACTGTTTTGACAGCGTTGTATTTTTTATCCTATTAGATTTCTTTCTGAACAGTTCCGACATTGTGAGGTTTTTGTTTTTCTATTAGAATTTTGAACTGATCTGACAATGTGTTGTTTTATATGTTTTCACAAATCAACCAAGCGACTTATATATTAAAGGAGAATATTTACCGCCACTTGAAACAATATTTCAGTTATCTCGTGTTCTCTGTATAGCATGCAGTGTTTTGTTGTGTGTACTTGAAGATTCGAGAGTAGATAACTCCAGCGCGAGGACCAATCGGTGCAATTTGTCGTCCAATTAGCCTATGGCAGCCCCTGGCGGTTATTTTTGTTGGTGGAGGAAGCCGAAGTGTCCGGAGAAAACCACCGACCTGTGCCAATTACTGACAAACATTATCACAAAATTGTGCGTCGAGTACCCCTCGACATAAGCGTGATTCAAACTCACAACATTTCAATTATTTTATATGAAGGAAAGCATAAGAAGAGGTTGAAAATATCCAGAGAATAACCAGAAACCGTAATTAGAAGACGGACATGCAATACAATCGCCAAGCCAAAAAGGACAAAAGGACACACAATGATCTACAAAACACAGAATCTAACGAATGAACAACACGAACCTCTAGTTTATGATGATTTTATTTTTTAAATTAACAAAAGGGAACCTCTACTATAATACGGAGGTAAAATCATGTGATACGGACGAGTAAGTAAATCCGTACCCACTAGTGACACTTGTCTTGGTAAGCTTGTTAAAAATCTGGCAAAGATCTTTCTGAAAACTCACACTCACGTCTTAATGAAATCATATAAGTATGTCTACGTTTCTTGTACATCCAATAATACTTGCAACAGTCACCTAGAATTTTGACAAGAAAGTATTAGAAACAATTCAACTATACGGAGTACACCTGGCTATGGGCGATAAACGAGTATGTAAGGCATTTAACGTTTTAACCTACTGGCTGCATACTAGATAACTGACAAAAAGTAAAACCAGAGAAAAGAGGCAGAAACAATATTTCCTTCATCTAGATTTTTTTTCAAATACTTTCTGACAAATATTCAAGAATAAGCCTGTAATGTGATAATAAATGTATATAGACAAACCACGACTTCGTTACCCAGGTCAAAAACATACGAAAAACAATTTACATGAATTCTAGAAAACGGCCTCATGTCTTATTTACGGTGGTTGTTTGCGCATAATGGTGTCCACCACATTTTGTGTTGTGTTTTTGTTTTGTTTGTCTTCGCCTTGTGTACCATGTTGCCAATTTCATTGGGTTGTCAATTTTTGACTGCCCCTTCGATATTCTCTAATGTGTTTTCAAATATGATATTAAGGATTTAATAATCAACACAGTAAAACGTTTAACTTTCTACAAACTTTTATAATAATCATTACACCTATCACGACAGAAACTTAATGTAACTCCTCGTTCATGACTTATCAACGGGTTTGTAACTAGATTAACACGACGGGTGTCACTAGTGGAGCAGGAACTGAATACTCCTCCGGAGCACCTGAGCTAACCCCGTTTTTTAGTGGGATTAGCGCTACTCGATCTTTAGTTCTATATGTATGTTTTGTAGATCGTTTTTTTGTCCTTTTGTACCTTTCCTTTTCGCCATGGTGTTGTCTGTTCTTCTTCGGTGTACGGATTCTGATTACCTCTTTGGTATCTTCAAACTTTTCTTAAGTATAAAAACTTATCATAGAATAATAATTGGCAGAAGAATATTTAACTTATTGTATTAAAATAAAAATAATTCAATAAAATGGTGTCTAATGGACTACTATTCCTCTACCCTATCCTTGTAACATCAAACAGAAAAGCAGTACTGCTCTCATTTACAACTAACAACCTATTGGTAGATCTGTCATAATCAAGTACATATGTGTTTACTAGACCATCCTTGAAAGACAATATTTGTCTATGACGTTGTCCATCAGGGGAGATAACCACGACATTGTTAGACCCATGACCAACGACATATATGTTCCCATCATTGTCTACGGAGATACCAAATGGACTTTGTAGAACACGGTTATCATTGAATTCCCATTGTGTTGAACCATGTAAATCACAACATGTCACGGTATTTGTTTTACTGGATGTGTAGTAAAGTTTGTCTCCAGATGTAGCTACGTAATAAACTCCTGACATATCACTGTTGATGATATCACTTACAGAAGTATCACTCAGATTTAAACTCTTTAGTCCTTTGTCCAATGCACAGTAATATATTGTTCTATCTCTAACCACCATGCCGCAATTGTACGTATTGATGGCGATAGTTGTCATGACTTCTTGACTGTCTATGTCTATTATAGTTATACTTCTATTACCTCCCCAAAATCCAGATGATACAGCAACGCTATTGATATCTTTAATATAAACTGTATCATAAGTATAGGATCCTGTTTTATCTTTACCTATCTGGGATAACTCTACTCCATCTGTATTCATAAATCTTACAATATCTGCATTGTAACAGGAAAACACCATTCTATCATCGGGAAGTAAAGAACACCCTCTGATTCTATCCCCCTTGATGTTTATCTTCTGCCTTAGCTTCAGCTGTATATTTTCAACTGACATGGGTGGTGATAGGTCAGCTACCATCATCTGGGCTTGTTTATCTTTCTTTCTAACAAAGGTCATCTCACAAGGCTTTGATTCAACAACTACTTCGCCAAGCTTTTGAATGTTGGTGGTTATAGTCTCCAGACCGTTGTCTATCTTGTATGATAGTTTGGTTTGATTCAGACTGTCGCTGTTGACTAGTGACTGTAAAGATGTGTCGTGTGTTTCTACGTCATTCTGGATATACTTTATGGCCAACAATGTTTGTAGGTCTGATGCATATTTTTTTATGTTGACTATATTTTCCTGGTGTTCGGTCAATTCTCTCTGTTTCTCGTCTAATGATACCAGCAGTTCCCGTGTTTTTTCGGTAATCTTTATTTCTGCCTCAGTAAATTCCTTCATCATATCTTCTTGTAACTTGTCAAGATGAGTGTTGATTTTTGTCCTCAGTTCCCGTATTTCATTCACAGCTATTATTTTCTGTTCGCTAACAGCACTTGAGTTGGTCTCTCTGTTTTGTCTAATTTTACTAACCGTTTCAGTGATCTCGTTAATCAATTGTTCGATCTCATTGAATATGGCTGCCGTCTTCACATCTTTAATTATATTCTCCAGAATAGCAACATCCACACAGTTCCTATGAGTCTCCATTATACAAATTCCACAACACGGACATTCGTGCTCCTTGCAGTATAATTGGAACTTTCCGTTGTGTTCGCTGCAATGTTCTTTAATTTTCAAGACATACGACGGTAGCTTCCGGTATTCTGCAATGGGTATCGTGGTATGATGTCGGCACGGTTTCGCTAAGCTGTGATTGTCAAGGCATTCTGTACAAAGTCCTTCATCACAATCAGGACACCATACTTCTGATGGCTTAGAAATATGACGGATATCACAGGTACCACAGAAAGACGAAGAACTTGACATGATGCTGATATCCTGTAATATATTGTATGTATTAACATGTAAATTGACATTAAGTAATGGTCATCAGTCATTTTAATTAAATTTACAATCCCAGTTTATAGCTTAAATTCATGATTTTGAATAAACATTTTCTTTTATATTGCACACTTTGCTGTTGGACTATTAGTTCCCGAGCGTATCATCCTTCCAGTAGTCACTGTTTTGACTGGATCTATACCTTTGCTTGTTGGACTATTAGTCTACGGGATATCAACCGCCTAATATTCAGTGCTTTGTCTGGATCGATACCTCTGCTGATAGACTATTGAGTTCCAGGGTGTTCCAGAAATATCCGTGCGGACAAAATAAGATATCTACGTTTGTATTATTATACACCGGTGCCAAACTCTGAAATCTTATTTTAATAACTTGGCGACGAAAATTGAAACCAGAGATCTCTAGTAGTCGGTATCAGTCACCTGGTTTACAAATATATATTTATATATGAAGGTTCTATTGTTTAACAATCGCATTAAGGGGCCGTCGTGGTCATGATCGTATACTAGTTGGATTTACAACTACCTATGTAATCAGTGTCTATCACTAACAACGCTAATGGCGATGTTAACTTGATACAACGTTACGTGATAACATTTGTCAGTGCTGTGTGGCAGGTCAATGGTTTTATCTGGGAACTGCCCGAAACTGTATAACTGAAATATTGACGAAAGTGGCGTTAAACACCATCAGACTATCCAAAACCCCACAATTGGATCAAATGTCCTTTAATCTAAACACAATTATTTTATAGATATATGACAACACTCGTATTCACAAAGTAGTTAGTGTCATTCCTTTTGGAGTTTTTGGCTTCAATTTCGATAATTGGTGGGGCCAAGACTCTCATAATTCAATTTTGTTTGAATGTTCTGCATATTAACATTGTAACATAAACAGAAAGGCAGAGGCTATGAATATTGAATCATAGAAACTAACATTTTACAGTTTTACCCGTTTATCACTAATGACCATGGTAAAATAAAAGATAAAATCAAACTTTGTGTTCGATTTGTTCATAGTAGACACATAAACAGTACTGTTTTGTTGTTTCCTCTCCGATCCCAACTATTCAATTTCCTTCAATTTCATCCAACTGGAAATTCCTTTGCCCCCTGACTTTCATTCTGGATGTCGAATCAGAATGAAATGAGGAAACTTTCGTGGATTACTGATAGATCATTCCCGCAAAGTCCAGTACATTATTTTTCTTTGGAAGCCATTGTATGAAGTCTGCCTGGTACAAATAAAGGAACACATGGGCAAAAACCCATTAGATATCCTTTTTTCAAATATGACCACATACCACAAATGGAGATAGTGTCAGATTTATGTGGTCAAATGGCCTAATGTGGAAGCCACACAACAATGAGAGGATTTTTAATATATCAAAAGGGTAATCAGAATCCGTAAGTCGAAGAAGGAGAGACAACACATTGACAAAAAAGGACAAACAACGATCCACAAAATAGTACACTAAATTATCATGTGACTTGACTCTGTTCGACGGCCCTTCAGATAATTCTTGCAAATATAAATGAATATTAATTGTAAAATTCTAGTTTTATAAATACCAATGTTTGTGTAGTGTACTGAAGCTACGGGGTCATATCAATAAAATATAAAATTAATGCAGTTTGAATAGAGCACTGAACAACTGACCTATTTAAATGCGAAACATATGATAATTATACTATATGTTTGATATAATTACAACCTAAAATACCTGAAAATACCTGAAAATAATGTTTTCTAACGAAATATCACCAAATCAGGTAAACTGTGAAAGAGGAAGTTAAATGGTCATGTGATTTATCAGTTGTACTCAACATGTATTTATTTTTAGATAAAAATGTATTTATAATCAATATTTGATAAACATGTTTTAAATTGTTTAATATAAAGGACAATTCAGTCGGAAACACGATTAAACAAATCATGTAGAGCTCTCCCATTCATTAGGATAAACGCTTATCACTATGAGTTATAGTATATGGTACGACCATTTAATATAGCTTTAAAAATGGGGGGGGGGGGCTATATATTTGTTTTGTTTATGTTTGTTTTTTTTAAATCGTCACCAAATGCTATTGAAAAAAGTTACCTGCAAGGTAAAAGAAAAGAATATAGACCTGTTCTTTTCTAAGGGATTTATTTTGATAAAATTAAGGATAAATACCGATTTTAAAAGGGTCATTATCTGCCAAATAGGGGGGGGGGTGAGAACATGCAACTGCTCGTGTTTTGAGATCGATCAAGAAATGGACACCATCTTATTAATTATCCACATTGCTTACGGAGTTTGTCTAATCGTCATTAAATCAGTACATCAATGTACTTATTTCTTTTTTCTTGTGAATCTGTTTTAATCGGTGTTAATTACGGACAAAGGGCCATGCAAGTTGGCAGTTAATGAGCGACAAAATACAAATTATTCGTTTTTACCTGTCACTAGAAAGGTCAATTGCATACCGTAAAAGCGAGGTCAAATTATTTGCTTGCAAGCAAATAAGTAATCGATGGTAATTTTCGTTCTCAAAAGGCGGAAAGTGGTTCGATAAGCTGTTTAATGTGAAATATTTACCTTTATTTCATCATTTTAAAACTATTTACCAATTTCCAAAGCATATAATTGTTTTGGTCAAAATCGTAGATAATGCCCCTTTAATATAAAACAGGATTATAATCTGAGTTTTGTTTCGCATAAAAATATATTCTGGCTCGGAAGAGAAAAAAACACAAACCCCTTCCCTTAAAAGCTAGATGGTTTACCCTAGACTACAATGTCATTGTTTATGTAAAATTAATATGTTACATACTTTGGAATGAAATAACTATCCATACCCAATAACAACCAGAAAATAAAATAAAACTACACTAATTTATAGATATAATAAATAAACAGATAAACCCACCAGCGATAGTATTGTATCAACAACACAAGATAACCTACCAGTACATTTATGTTATGTGAAACAAATCATTTATACCACGCTTTTGCTTGTTTAACTGCTTAACGCAGAAAACCGTGGATTGAATATTACATATCTGTTAATGATTTATATGTTGCTTTGGGTATTTTCAAAAAAAATATAATATAACTTTCAGGTCTGTTGATTAAAAAAAAACACACCAAAGTAGAATTATCTGTGTCCAACAGGAACAATATATGATTGGTTTTTAAATTGAATTGATCAAAACAAAATTAAAATATAGATATAGTAAGCAAACAGATAAATCTATCGACACATATTATATGAAGTACAGCCATGTCGAAAAATTATGTTTCTCACGACTGATGATCCCGTTAAACACGGCCTTTGGTAGAGAAAATTTCCATATCTCCCTAATGCGCGGGAAATACATGTGTACTATATCTCGAGCATTATGCATGGATCAATGATTATTTTACCTCGAGTTTTATCATGCGTGCAAAACATTGATATATCTCAGGTTCATCATACAAAGAAAATTAGGAAAAGGCTGCACGCTTGTGATTACGACACATGTATTCCGAAATGTTCATCAAGTCATGGTGACGACGTAAAACTACCACAAATTCCCCTTTAACTGAACAAAAAATGACAATTAAGTTTTCTACTTTCATAACTTGGAATCAAGTATTTGATTGAGATTACTATAAAATGAACTCCTCTTTTATTATTTAATTAGATCTAATTAGAAAAAAAGACAAAGTAGATACTCCTAAGACAAGATCCGTCACCTTCCCTGTATTGTACTGACACTTCAATAAACAGTAGATGAGTTACACTGGTTATATCTCTTCGTTTCTGTTTTATTTAAATACAAGTTATTAAACACAATAATAAAGAAGCTAAATATATAAAAAAGTACAAAACAAATAACAATAAATGAAATTAAAAAAAGAGAAAAATCTAAAACATAACCCCCTCCCCCCTCCCCCCCCAAAAAAAATAGTAAACAAAAACAAGATGTATTTCGCTCCAAAGAACTACACATGCATTAACACAACATATTAAATATTAATCGTATTATTTCCACTCCCGGTCGGACCATGCTAATTTAGAAATGTTCACACGTTTGTGATGGATTCAATATTTAATGGTAGACTTACAACGCAGACTAATTACAGAGCTTTATAAGACATACTATAATACATAGGTATTATGGTCTTATCCATATGATATGATATTGTATATATTCAGTTTCCATTATATCAAATATTTTTATAGTTGCAAAATAAAATAGTTAAAAAGATAGACACTCATTGTTGAGAGGTCATCTGAAAGGTTTATAGGTCTACTGAAAGATTAATAGGTCAACTGAACGGTTTGTCACTACCTGTTGCCTTTAACAGTATGCTCATCTATTTACTTTCTTGTGTTTTCCTACTACTTGTCCTTACGGTTTGAGAAGAGTGTTGTGCTGTCTGTTACGATTTCCGCATAAAAAATGATGTTCGGTTGTTTCCCTCAAGTTGATTGTAAGAGTGTTGATGTCTTATTAATGTTATTTAGGATTATTTGCTATAGTGGTGTCCAACACATATTGTGTTGTGTTTTTGGTTTATTTTTCTTCGTCTTGTTTACCCTATGTTACTAGTTTCTCTGGATTGTCCATTTTTGATTGGCCCTTCAGTAATCTCTAACGTTTTGTTAAAACAGTTATGATCATCAAATCAACCAATATCAAACAAAGCGAAACAATGTTCTCTCATCTTAACTGATATCACTGAACACAAAAAAAAACCACGATATGTGATGTTAGAAATCCAGATCCTGGCTTCGGTCAGGCTATAGCATGTGGAGGGGTTGAACAGACTAATAGGGCCCCAACCCTCTCCCTCTTGATAACTGGATCTCCAACGGTATGTATAAACAAACGATATATTGACAGTTTTGAGTATAACGAGACATGAAGTTTGGAAATCTATGAACATGGGATAGGAATAGTTTGTCCATTGCTCGGATACAGTGGACATGTGAATATCTAATATAGTTGGCGCGATGCGTTTATGATCGCCATTATGCGCTAACATTTGTTTTGTTTATATTTTTTTAATAAGGGAAATTTCGTCACAAATGTTTTGACGATTTGTTTCTAATCATATTTGCCATGCTATGGGCAAATGAAATATGTTTAAACTAGACGGTACATATTCCGACATTACACATTATGTATTTATGAGTAACACGACATGTGTCTTATCAGAAGTAGGAAGTACCTACCATTCCGGAGCACTTGAGTTCACCTCCGATTTTTGGTGGCGTCCGGGATGGTCATCTTTCAGTTTTTTGTGTGTTATCCTATTATGAGTATTTACGTTTTGAGTTCCGTGTTGTCCGTAGCGATGTCTTCATTACAAACCATATGCGGTTCATCTTTACCTCAAGTTGTTTGTAGGAGGACTCGTGTCTTTTTTAACGTTATTTGTGTTTGTTTACATATTGTGTTGGGTTTTTATGTGCACTATGTTGCCAATTTATCTGAATTGTCCATTTTTGATTGCCCCTTCAGTTTTCTCTAACGTTAATTCAAAATCATAAATTTAAGATTAAGCTGCAATACCGAAATATATTATTTTAAATTCATTTAATAGACTTAACATTCTCTTACATATTATGACTGTTAATCCTTAAGAATATAGTATTGTACTGGAATAGGATTTATTCAGACACATAACATGCAGAATAAGAATGTGTCTGTGTCTTCTTTTCAATTTCTTTTTTTTTTCAAATGCCTTTGTAATACTGTAAGATATAATATGTATAAATCGCGTTTAACTGCGATGAATGGGCGACGAATTGGTGTTGAAAAAACTACAAACTTGACTAATTATAGTCTATGGTACGTTATAAGACATAAATAAGATTTAAACCACTGTTGTCTGGCTATCATTACGTATTAAGGATCCACAGTGTCAACTCTATTGCAACAATGTTACAGACTTAGAGTAATAATCTGTCTATAAGGTCTGTCAAGTGTACATTATGTCAAATCATGGCCAAATTATTATATAGCTTTTTTCTGCGTACTTTCAATTTGTTAAAGCTCATGGAATCTGGTTTGATAGTTACATTTGTTTTCTTTCAATTGGAATGGTGATAATGGGATAAAAACGTAAGTATCTAATTTTATGCCATCGAATAAGATATCCTACACCTGAGGGTGGAGAACCTTAGTTTTTATAATAATTACATAACTAAACCTGCAACAACTCCAAATGAGCACTTCATTATAATTTTCTGAGTAAATTGTATGATCATTTGAAAAAACATGTGTCTTAATGCTTAAAAA
>MJUT01035971.1:162724-206741 GCA_002080005.1 Gigantidas platifrons
CATCAGGTATACTGAAAATCAAATGATTGGAATAACCTCCATCAGGTATACTGAAAATCAAATGATTGGAATAACCTTCATCAGGTATACTGAAAGTGAAATGATTGGAATAACCTTCATCAGGTATACTTAAAGTCAAAGGATTGGAATAACCTTCAGCAGGTATACTGAATGTCAAATGATTGCAATAACCTTCATCAGGTCAAAGTCAAATGATTGGAATAATCTTCATCAGATATACTGAACGTCAAATGATTGGAATAACCTTCATCAGGTATACTGAATGTCAAATGATTGGAATAATCTTCATCAGGTATACTGAAAGTCAAAGGATTGGAATAACCTTCATCAGGTATACTGAAAGTCAAATGATTGGTATAACCTTCATCAGGTCAAAGTCAAATGATTGGAATAACCTTCATCAGGTCAAAGTCAAATGATTGGAATAACCTGCATCAAGTATACTGAAACTCAAAGGATTGGAATAACCTTCATCAGGTCAAAGTCTAATGATTGGAATAACCTGCATCAAGTATACTGGAGGTCAAAGGATTGGAATAACCTTCATCAGGTCAAAGTCAAATGATTGGAATAACCATAATCAGGTATACTGAAAGTCAAAGGATTGGAATAACCTTCATCAGGTCAAAGTCAAATGATTGGAATAACCTTTGTCAGGTATACTCTAAGTCAAATGATTGGAATAACCTTCATCAGGTCAAAGTCAAATGATTGGAATAACCTTTGTCAGGTATACTCTAAGTCAAATGATTGGAAGCCAAATCATTTAAAGTTTTGGAAGGAAAAATACCAAATAACCAAAAGACGCTATGCCCGGAGGTTGAGAACCTTAGTTGAATAATACATACATATTTAGGAAACAATAAATACATATATCTGATAACGATTATAAATGCCGAATCACTGACTACTGGGAGGAGGATATCTTCGGGGACTAATAGTCTACAAGGAAACATTGCAGTATAAAAGGAAATATTAATTCAAAATCATGCATTTAAGCTATTAACTGTAATGGTCAATAGATTTTAACCTGACTTGTGACAATAATTGGTTAGGTTTGGTTTATGGTAATTAACGCCACTTTCAACAATATCTCGGGTAATACAACCAATATATTACAGGATATCAACATCATGTCAACTTCTCCATCTTTTTGTGGTATATGTGATATCCGCCATATTTCTAAGCCATCAGCAGTTTGGTGTCTAGATTGTGATGAAGGACTATGTGCAGAATGCATTGAATATCACAGTTCAGTGAAGCCGTCACGTGGTCATGCCACGATATCCATAGAGGAGTATCAGAAGTTACCGTCGTTTGTATTGGAAATTAAAGAACATTGCAATGAACACCACGAAAAGTTCAAATTATACTGCAAGCAACATGGGTGTCCGTGCTGCGGAATGTGTATGGTGGAGACTCATAGTGACTGTCCGGATGTAGCTATTCTGGAGAATACAGTTAAAGGTGTGAAGTCATCAGCCATATTTAATGAGATCGAACAATTGATTAGCGAAATGACTGAAACAATTGGAGAAATTAGACAAAACAGAGAGACCAACTCCAGTACTGTTAGAGAACAGAAAATAATAGTTGAGAATGAAATACAGGAACTGAGGTCAAAAATCAACAATCACCTTGACAAGTTACAAGAAGAACTGATGAAGGAATTGACTGAAGTAGAAAAACAGAATATCAATGAAACACGTGATCTAATGGTATCCTTAGACGAGAAACAGAAAGAACTGGCCGAATACCAGACAAATATAGTGAACATTAAAAAGCATGCATCGACCTGCAAGCATATATTGCCGTAAAGGAAATAGAGAAAGACGTAGAAACTCATGACACGTGTTTACAGTCAATAGTCAACAGCGATAGTCAAACAACGCTATCATACAATATAGACAGAGGTCTGATGAATATAACCACCAGCATTCAAACGTTTGGCGAAGTAGTTGTTGAATCAAAACCTTGTGAGCTGACCTTTTCTAGAAAAAAAGATAGACAAGCTCAGATGATGGTTGCTGACCTATCAGAGCCTATGTCAGTTGACAATATACAGCTGAATATGAAACAAAAGATAAACACCAAGGGGAAAAGTTTCAGAGGATGCTCTTTACTTCCAGATGGTAGAATTGCACTTTCCAGTTGGCAAAGTGATACTGTCCGCTTTATCAATAAAGAAGGAGTAATATTATTCCAGGTAGGCACAGATAAAACATGATCCTATGCTTATGCTACAGTTTATATTAAAGATAACAATAGTGTTGCTGTATCATCTGGAGGTGGTGGTACAAGCCGTATAACTATGATAGACATAACAAATCAGGAAGTCAAGACAACTATCTCTATGGCTACGGACATTTATGGGATGGTGATTAGAGGTAGAGCAATGTATTATTGTGCAGGGAGTAAAGGACTAAAGATGTTAAATCTTAGTGATGACTCTGTAAGTGATACCAACAACAGTGAGATGTTGTGATTTACATGGTAGAATACAATGGAAATTCAAAGATGAATCTGTTCTGCGGGGTCCACGCGGGATCTCTGTAGACAATGATGGGAACGTGTACGTCGTCGGTTATAAGTCTAACAATGTTGTTGTTTTCTCCCCTGATGGACAGCTTCATAGACAACTATTGCCTTCCATGGATGGTCTAGTAAACCCAACTGTGCTTGATTATGACAAATCTACCTATGAATTAATAGTTGTAAATGACAGCAGTACAGCTTTGTTGTTTGATGTTACAGTGGGGCAATAGAGGAATAGTTGAACATTAGACACCAAGTTATTAATGCTTTTTATACTTGTAGTACGTTTCTCTGATGGTATTTCTACTGGTGATTAAATAAGTTATATATGAAATACATATTTTACTGACGAGTAATAATCTACCTATTAAAAACTTTATTAGGAGAGTGGGACCAGAGTCAGGTCTTCGAAGTTATGGTTTCCTTTCATTCATCTAGTATGCATGCAGTAGGTATAAACGTTAAATTTTGTGCATTCGAATTGTGCACATGGAGAGGTGTACTTGTATGTCTTGATATAGTAAAAGTGTATCCGGAACTTCTGGGTACTCTGGCTTCCTCTGCCAATAAATAAATGAGCTCCACTGTAAAGCTGCAATATTTTTGAAAGTGAATTAGGATGGACATTTTGATTGTGACAAGCAAACTAAGGGGAGATAATTAAAACAATGATAGGGTTGACAATGGCCGTTATCCATCAATAATTGCGAAGGACATTTAAGCGGTTGCAAATTACTAATAGAACGGTTTCTTAATCTTCTGAAAGAAAACTAAGAAGATGGTTTAAGGCATTTTAGTAATAATCCCCCCCATTTTCTCCTTCAATAACGGAGATCACATATTAACTCGCCCAGAACATAAACTTTGAAGAACATCAAACGTATTAGTTATATAATTATTATGAGAAGAGCTTGAAGATATCAAATGTGTAATCAGAATCCTCAAATCGAAGAAGGACAGATGAATGAACAGAACAAAAGGACAAACAAGGATCTACAAAGCACTGGAGAGAAAACTAAATATCCCGGCAAAACGATCTATACAGGAGTGAACTCGGGTGCTTGGCCGTTTATGCTCCACTAGTGACACCAGTCGTGTTACTCTAGCTACAAAGTTACAAAGTGATTAGACATGAAGGAGAAACCAAATTATTATTATGTAGCACGTGATAATACATTGCAGTACACTCTCTGTTTACACGTTTGTTATGGAAATATCATTGCTCCCTGGCAAAATATTTCTTTAGTAACTTAAGGATCATCAATCGAAAATATTTTGTAGACAAGACTTAATATACAATTTCCCATTGTGTTAAACCGGCGGTGAACGCAGGTGCTCCGGAATGGCTGACAGTTCTTGCTCCACTAGTAACATACCCCGTGTTACTGTTAAATGACACAACCTGCATATGAAATGCAAATCGTTTTGGACACCAATATCTGTAAAGAAATACAAATAACATAAACAAAGAAAAACAAGAACTCCCTACAAAACAAAGGGGTAAAGGCGAACCGAACATCGTTTTTTACGCGGAACAACAGGTACCCCACTAATGCAAGTAAAAAGCGTGGGCGAACTTACGTGATCGGGAAGGATACGCACTTCCTGCTACACTAGAGGCACACATCGTGTTTCTCCAGATACAAACACGGTGATAAGTCATGAGTGAGGAAAGGAACGGGAAGTGCTTACGACTTTTGGAACATATCCGTGGTCATTTGTGACACAGATATTCCGTAACGGTTAACCAAATCAACTAAACCAACGGTAACCCGTGATTCAGTAGCTTCCTTGTTAGTAGCTACACTCTATCAAGGAAATCCCGATAGGAACAAACAAGTGCTGGAATATCGTATCGACTGAGATATATATACTCCATATAAAGGTGCTGCTGGAATGGCGCTGCAAATAAATTGAAAGTTCACAATGGGAAATTATCTTTTTTTCCATAACGTTGTGTTTCTAACCAGCTGTCACTGTCAATTTCGATGTGTATGTCAAGGCATGAAGTATGAAGCACACATAGCTGTATCCATAGTATCATTTAGTTCATGCTCAATGGGATAGATACAATCAACAAAATCACCAAACCTAGAATTATTTAGTGAAACGACATCATCTATATAGCGGAACGTGAAATCAAAAGATCGGACTAGCTTCCATTCGTTTTCCTTTAGAAGCACTCATATGAATTCTGCCTTATACGAATAAATGTCGGCAAAAGTTTGTTCCCATGGGAAAGTCGGCTTTCTGTTGAAATATACGTCCATCCAGCATAACAGATATGTTGTCAACACTCGACCTTTTTGATGATATCAGTTTCAGATAACTTTTTTGGCGAAATCAGAGTGGCTTAAAAAAGATATGTCCCTTCCCAGGACAAGGTAGTTTTATCTACCTTGGCCATTTTTTATGAAACACTGTAGAAATAAGTTTTTAATCTGTCTGTTAGCTTTGAGTTAGGATAGTTGTGTAGATGGTAGAGAAGTCAAGTCTTTCGGTTCTGAGCGTACCTTTTGAGAGTTTGATGACATCAAAGTGGTAATCAAAATCGTAAATCGAAGAAGGACAGACAACACAATGGCCAAAGGAAAAAGGAAACACAACGATATACAAAACATTACTCATAAAACTAATGATCGAGTAACACAAACCCCACAAAAACGAGGGTTAGCTTATGTCCTTCGGAAGGGTAAGCAGTTCCTGCTCCACTCGTGGTGAATGTTATTCCAGAAACACTTAATTTGATATATGGGTATTAACTACATTTCTAATGCGAGCATGGAAACCTTTAACAGTACACAGACAGCACTGTACCATAAAATCTACTAATCATGTTTTTTCTCTGTTACAATCTATTTTTTCTATAATTTGTGAAAAAAAAGATTTCAGCTATATCATGGCGACCAGTTTTAGTGGTGGAAGAAGGCGGCGTACACGTGCAAGCAACTGGTAAATGTTATCACTGCGGTTCCTAGTCGAGTGCAGCATTTTCTTGTAATTGACAAACGCCGTATTGGTGATAGGCTGGTATGAGTTGTTAAGTGCATAACTCATTGAGCCACCCGGGCCCTTCATATTCACAGAACCTATTCGTCAATGCTATGACAAGTTACATGCATACAATATGTATATAATCCTACAGCCGTGTTATCTTAGTATTACTGGGGCGGATCCAGGGGCGGGGTCGGGGAGGGGGGGGCGCACCAGGCGCCCCCCCTAAAATTGGAAAACATATGATTTTTTTGCGTAAAATCGTGATTTTTCACACAAAATACCCGAAAAATTTTCGCAGCTCGCTCCGCTCGGCGCGATTATCTTAGCTGCGTCCCCCTAAGTAGAAATCCTGGATCCGCCCCTGTGTTATATAAATGTCTGGATAGTGACTCTATTAAGCTTTTATTTTAGAAATTCTTTGTAATCGCCATGCTTTCGTAAATTGTTCCGCAGGCAGACAGTAATTGTATAATATATAGAATAAGTTACATTGTTATCAACTTAATCAGTTACATGATATCTCAGGAACTGTAAATGTAAATAATAAATAAAACACGTGACAAAAGACCGGATTATATCATCGGGGACTACTAGTCCACCAGCAGTGGTATCGACGCAGTCATAGTTATAGAAACTTAGATATATAATAAACCATGTCAGCCCTGAAACACTGACAACAGAGCGGATGTTAGCATCGGGGACAATTAGTCCACCAGCTGTGGTATCGGCCAGTCATAGTAATAAAAACGTAGATATATAACAAACCATGTCAGCCCTGAAACACTGACAACAGAGCGGATGTTACCATCGGGGACTATTAGTCCACCAACTGTGGTATCGGCCAGTCATAGTAATAAAGACTTAGATATATAATAAACCATGTCAGCCCGAAACACTGATAACAGAGTGGATGCTACCATCGGGGACTATTAGTCCACCAGCAGTCGTATCGACCCAGTGATAGTATTAAAACGTAGATGCATAATAAACCTTGTCAGCCCTGAAACACTGACAACAGAGCGGATGTTAGCATCGGGGACTATTAGTCCACCAGCTGTGGTATCGGCCAGTCATAGTAATAAAAACGTAGATTATAATAAACCATGTCAATCCTGAAACACTGACAACAGAGCGGATGTTAGCATCGGGGCCTATTAGTCCACCAGCTGTGGTATCATAAAATATACCAATCATGTTTGTCTGTCTTGTCTGTTACAATCTATTTTTTTCTATAATTTGTTTAAAAAAACGTTTGGTGTTTTAACGCCATTTCCAACAATATTTCAGCTAAATCATGGCGACCAGTCTTAGTGGTGGAAGAAGGCGGCGTACACGTGCAAGCAACTGGTAAACGTTATCACTTGCGGTTGCTAGTCGAGTGCAGCATTTTTTTGTAATTGGCAAACGCCGTATTGGTGATAGGCTGGTATGAGTTGCTAAGTACATAACTCATTGAGCCACCCGGGCCCTTCATATTCACAGTACCCATTCGTCAATGCTATGACAAGTTACATGCATACAATACGTATATAATCCTACAGCCGTGTTATCTTAGTATTACAGGGGCGGATCCAGGGGGTTCACCCGGCGCCCCCCTCCCCTAGAATTGGAAAACATATGATTTTTTTGCATATGATTTTTTCGGCGCGATTATTGTAGCTACGCCCCACCCTAAGTAGAAATCCTGGATCCGCCCCTGTGTTATATAAATGTCTGGATAGAGACTCTATTAAGGTTTTATTTTAGAAATTCTTTGTAATCGCCATGATTTCGTAAATGGTTCCGCAGGCAGACAGTAATTGTATAATATATACAATAAGTTACATTGTTATCAACTAATTCAATGATGTGATATCTTAGGAACTGTAAATGTAAATAATAAATATATCAAATAAACCACGTGACAAAAGACCGGATCATACCATCGGGGACTATTAGTCCACCAGCAGTGGTATCGACGCAGTCATAGTTATGAAAACGTAGATATATAATAAGCCATGTCAGCCCCGAAACACTGACAACAGATCGGATGCTACCATCGGAGACTATTAATCCACCAGCAGTAGTATCGACTCAGTCATAGTTATAAAAATGTAGATATATAATAAACCATGTCAGCCCCGAAACATTGACAACAGGGTGGATGCTACCATCGGGGACTATTAGTCCACCAGCTGTGGTATCTGCCCAGTCATAGTAATAAAAACGTAGATATCAAATTTAGTGCGCACGTGTCTGGAATAAAATTCCTCATGTACCTCAAAACCGAAAGACTTCAAAGTCAAATAAGTTAAACTATCGAGACCAATAAAACAAAAGGGCATAAACAGGATAGCGAAAATCGACCAAAATCACATGCGGGAGGATAACATTAGTTTTGAAAATGATTATTTGTGTTGCGCGCATGACGCCTTTTTGGAATAAGACTCATCAAGTACTCTTAAAAATAAAACCAAAAAATGTGAAGGTTACATTGTCGAGAAAGTTCAACTCATGGATAGACGCGGATTTCGATGGAAGACATCTTTTATGTTTACTTTTCAGAAAACGAACTCGATAATTTTCACCAGAGACGTGTTAAGTATGCTATCTGATAGTTTCTTAATATTTACAATGTTCTGTGCATAAATAGTCAGGGTTAATTTCATCACTATAGCGATACATGAACGACTTGCGCTATGACCCACGTCTGTCTATATAAATGTACACATATATTAAAAATTGTATTTATACCGATGATTTTAGTACTATTTACCACAAGTCTACTTTCCAGTTGAGAACAAATCTCTAATTCATTGACTTATATATCATAAATTCGGTGGTATTCAATCATTAGATCATGGATGAAATTTCCAGGGCAGAGCTTAGTAAAAAAGAAAAACATATATTTTTTCCCATACTACCTTCAAAACTTTAACATTGTTATCACTAGTAAATTCACTATTTGCTAAACAAATGTCCTCTGATTTTTTACAAGGTTCAAATATCAATTTTCTACAAATTATGAGAACATTATACTAAAATCGTTGGCATTTCTTATAATTCTTATAACAATGGTATACAATGTATAATTTTAGAATCAAATCAGGAATGTGCAAAAGATCATTTGAAATTTAAATTCAATTCCACCCTATCTTAACCTTATCATTCGGAACATCTATCTATTCCGAACAAATAGAAAACTGGTGCCAGTGGTGGTCAGTCAAAAAACACACACATACAATCTGCAAAAAAAAAAAGAAATGGTATTTTAATACATGTACTTTAAATCCAAAATATTCAATTACACTTATAGATATTGACTCAGAACGTTTTTTATTGTAAAATTAACAGTCCATTCTTCAATGATTATTGTATGAAAGTTAGTTTATCACAGGTTAGCACACTTCCGGTCACGTTAAAGTTAGTACCGGGTATGACCACCGCGCGCGGCCAAGACTGCTCTACATCTCCTCGGCATAGACTCAATTGATTTTTCAAACATTATTTTGTGGTATTTGTCGCCATTCCTGTTGCAACATTCGGCAGAGTTGATCGAGTGTCTGAGGTGGAAGTTGACGCTGGCGCACACGTTAATACAAATTGTCCCAAAGGTGTTCAATCGGATTCAAATGCAACGATTTGGAAGGCCATGGTAGCACATTGATGTTATTCTGTTCAAAGTAGTTCATTGTTCCACGCGCTGCGTGTGGTCTAGCATTGTCCTATTGGAATAACTCCCTCTCTTTGTCCATTACGTGCATGAGATGAGGTTACATAATTTCGTCTCTGTACCTCACAGCCGTTAAATTGCCCAGGACACGTACGAGGTCTGTTTTGCTATCATTTGAGATCACCGCCACATCATGACACTACCTCCACCGTAGCTATCAACTTACTGAACACAGGAGGAAGAGAAACGTTAATTCCGGCGACTGTATACCAGTACTCTGCCATCTCATTTCTGCATGAGAGAACGGAACTCGTCGCTAAACCAAATTCTGCGCCAGTATCGAAATGTCCAGCCACTGAATCTGTTGCACCAACGGACTCTTTCACTTCTGTGTAACGGCGTCAATAACCCTCCAAAATATGACCTTCTGAGTCTGAAGCAATGCTGTCGAATCCGGTTGCGGACTGTGTTCGAGCTGATTCTTCGCAATCCAGGTATTCCCACTGCAGTGGTTCGATTCCGTAGATGAAAGACCCGGATGTAGCGATCTTGACAAGGAGTAGCTATGCGAGATCTACCACCCCTCGGGTGGTCATTAGATGAACCAGTCTGTTTGAATATGTTCCACAGCGGGAAAATGGGGCTATTGTTAACGTTCAGAGTTTGTGCAACTTCATTTTATGAATGTCCGGCTTGCAGACCACTGATTACGAAATTTTAAGTGGCAGGATCTAACCTTGGTATGGCAGCATTTCAATTTAATAATACAAGCCAAGCTTCAAACTTGATTTTTTATACGTTTTAGTTAAACAGTTGAATTAATTTCAATATTCCCGTGAAAAACGTTATTGAATTTTTGCGGCGATACATGTGACATTAATTTTTCAGAGCCACTATCAAATTACTCAATTAGACTATCTACGGTATTTTTACCATCACTAGGTCTATACCCTCTACTGGTGGAGTATACGTCCCCAATGGTATCATCCACCCAGTAGTCAGAGCTTCGGTATTATTAATGACTAATTGAATATTAAATTAAAAAATTAGAGTTTCTACGTCATTCTTGCCATCACTGGGTCGATACCCTCTGTGGTGGAGTATAAGTCCCCAATGGTATCATCCACTCAGTAGTCAGTACTTTATTATTGATTAATTAGATATTGAATTACTAAATTAGATATCTAGGTTTGTATTGTCATCACTAGGTCGATATCCTCTGTGGTGGACTGTTAATCCCTCAACGGTATAATCAGCTCAATAGTCAATACTTCGGCTTCATTATTAATTAATTATATATTAAACTACCAAATTATATATCTACACAATTCTTACCAGCACTGGTTCGATACCCTCTGCTGGGGAACCATTAGTCCCCCAGGGTATCATCCGCCTAATAGTCAGTATTTCGGCTTTATTATTAATTAATTAGATATTGAATTACTAAAGTAGAGATCTACAGTTGCATTACTATCACTGGGTATATACTATCTGCTGGCGGACTATTAGCCCCCGAGAGTATCATCCACTCAGTAGACAATGCTTCGGATTTATTAGTGATTTATTAAATTACTAAATTAGATATATAACATTTCATTACTATCATTCGGTCGATACCCTCTGCGGTGAAATATTAGTCCCCCAGGGTATCATCAGCCAAATAGTCAGTACTTCAGATTTATTAGTGATTAATTAGATATTAAATTACTAAATTAGATATCTACACCATTCTTACCATCACTGGATCGATACCCTCTGCTGGTGAACCATTAGTCCCCCAGGGTACCAGCGGCCCAATAGTCAATGCTTTAGCTGTATTATTGATTAATTAATTATTGAATGGCGAAATTAGATGTCTAGGTTTGTGTTGCCATCACTTGGTCGAAACTCTCTGCTGGTAAATTATTAGTCCCGAAGGTCAGTAATCATTGTCTCGACACTGGCATTGTTAATAAGATATATTTATTACTGAAATTTACAGTTGCTTAATACTGTAATTGTGAATAAAACTAAGATACTTCTCCCTCAGGCATAGGTGACCTCAGCTGATTTTGGTTTATGGTTTTTAACGCCATTTGCAACAATATATCAGCTATATCGTGGCGGTCAGTTTTATTGTAGGAGGAAACAGGAGTACTCAGATAAAATCAACGACCTACCGCAAGTCACAATATAGTGGTGATAGGCACTGATTGCACAGGCAGTTGTAAATCCAGCTACCATGCGATCACGAACACGACGGCCCCCAGATGATTTTGGCTATCAATGTTTTAGACACTTGGTTTTCCTGCTTACAGAAACTTGGAAGTTTAAGGGTATATCTACGTTGGAAAGTGGGAATGCGAGTTCGACAGAGAAGTTCGGGAAAACGACACTTTACGAAACTTTGTCCAACAATTCGAAATGATCAACCCGTTAGAACCCCGAAATGCTTTTCCAGGAGGACGCACCGAAGCGTTTACATTGTTTCAAAAAGGATATATCATACGTCGATGTAACCTCCCTGTATCCATATATCAATAAGACCGGAAAGATACCCATCGGACACCCTGAGATCGTCACCGAGGGTTTTACAGATATACAACAGTACGAAGGACTCATCAAATGCAAAATTATTCCACCAAGAGGACTGTACATACCCGTATTACCAGTGAAAATGAACAACAAATTGTTGTTTACTCTGTGTAGAACATGCAGTGAAAACCAACAACAGACATCATGTCAACATAACGACGAAGAAAGATCATTGATGGGAACATGGGTCACGGATGAATTGAAGAAAGCATTGGAGAAAGGATATGTAGTTCAGCGCATCTACGAAGTGTGGCTTTTCGATGAAACGGAACAGTACGATCCGAAAACGAAACATGGATGACTCTTTATCGAATATGTCAACACCTTTCTCAAAATGAAACAGGAAGCTAGTGGTTGGCCAGAGTGGTGTCTGAACGAAAACGATAAATGGAGGTACATCAGAGACTACCACGAAAAGGAGGGAATACTCCTGGACTACAACAACATAAAGAAGAATCCTGGATTGCGAGCATTAGCCAAACTGGTGTTGAATAGCTTCTGGGAAAAATTCGGACAGAGATCCAACATGCCTCGGATAAAATACATATCCGAACCTGCTGAATATTTCGATATGTTGACCAGCGACCAGATTCTTGTGATGGGTAGAAATTTTGTCAGTGACGAGATGGTGGAAATGATATATCAATACAAAGAAGAGTTCGTCGAAGAATCCGGGAGAACCAGCGTAGTCATAGCAGCCTATGCCACAGCTCAAGCCCGTTTGAAGTTGTACAGTTATTTAGAACAATTAGGACCCCGTGCCTTATACACCGATACAGACTCAGTCGTGTATTACCTCTAGGCCAGGCGAGTGGAACTTGGTGACTACCTAGGAGATTTTACCGATGAAGTGCCCGACAACAGAATAATAGAGTTTGTCACCGGTGGACCGAAGAACTATGCTTACAAGATTGCCAGACCCGATAAGGATGGAAATACGACCATATGTAAAGTGAGAGGCATCACTCTCAACTACAAGAACTCCTTGACCATCAACTTTGATACGATCAAGGACATGGTCATTAACAACAGAGATGACGTCAAGACCTTGAGGAACGACTTCATGATCACGAGATACCACAAGAGATTACTTACCGTACATCAAGACAAAGACTACAGGATAGTCTTTGACAAAAGAGTCACCATGCAGGACTACAGCACGCGACCGTATTGATTTTAAGAGGGTCGTCTATCCTGTAAATGGCAAAAAATAAGGGTTTCCGCAGTTTACGCCCTTGCACGAAAGATAGCATACTGTTAGCCATTTCGTGAGGTTGAAGATACTGTCGGAAGGTAGACGATTCTCAATTGTACATAATTGTTTATACATGTAAAGACTGCGAAAAAAAAAAATGGGTACATAATTATACGTTTGTTGTTTATATGCCTGTTTGTGATAATGTTAAAAATCCTAGTGGAGGTTAATAGTAATAAAGAAAAAAAAAAGAAAAAAAAAGAAAAAAAAGAAAAAAGGTTAATGCAGCCTCACAAGCCAGTCACAAGCCTGGATAAATGCAGAGTGACCTTCTATTGGGTAACTTTATATCTTCTTTGATAGATGTGCACAATACACTGAAAAATGTATCGTGAAACACATCAGAAATCAATGCATACATCCCCTAAATCAATTCAAATAATATTTATCATGAACACTACAAATATACATACCTAATTATGGAACATAACGTATTGATACACTGCTGTACAAACAAAAGCAATACCAAAAGGACAAGAATACCCCAAAAATATCCTGTGGTCAAATAGGAATACAGATGAGAGATAGAGAATCATTGAGGAGTAAAAAATGATTTAACATAGGGGTCAATAGCGCTATACGGACCCGATACACTACTTTTGTCCCAGTTATTTCATCCAATCAGCATCGAGCTTTTCATGACATACCCCACCGCAATATTGTTACCGTCCACTCACAGTATTGGTTCAGGTGCTCCGAATATAAAATATCATTTGCTGCTGACAGAGATGTAATAGCGATAAAACAAACATGTCAGATGAAATGTCTATAAACGGTTGATTGCACAAAACTGTCGTGTGTATCATTCCGTTCATGGTAACGATACGACGCAATAGTATTTTAGAATTTTTACTTATGAGATTTTGACCAGAATATCAAACATCCAAGACATTACATCACGGTACATTACATCGACTATTCCTGTATACTTTATGGGTTAGGGTTATGACGTTTAACGCCACTTTCAAAAATAGCTCAATAATATCATGGCGGTCAGTTTTATTGGTGGAGGAAACCGGAGTACCTGGAGAAAACCACCGACCTGCCGCAAGTCAATGAGAAATATTATATAAATCCAACTACCATAAGATCACGACCACGATGTCCACTGTAGGTTGTATGTAATTATAGCCATCATGACTGAAGTAGCGTTTATGCTATTACAGGGTTATGACACACAGAGACAGTTCCTGGTCTGCTTACCGGTATGTTCTAAAACTATGTTGTCTATATAATATATCGCATTGTAGGATACTCAAGAGCTCAGATAACAACACGGAGGGTGCTATATATGTTTTCACAAAGGCACTAATCACTTTTATTTTAAAGGAGCGTGTTAGGAGCATGTTGCTTGACACCACTTTCAACAATATTTCAGTTATAATTTGGTGGTAAGCAGGGCATTCAGTTATATTTTGGTGGTCAACAGGGCATTCATGTATATTTTGGTGGTCAGCAGGGTATTCAGTTATATTTTAGTGGTCAGCAGGGTCAGCCTTATGAGGTGCGGGGGCCAATGCTGTAAAACCTGAAGTGTGTTGTTGTGTGTACCTGAACAGCCGAGAGTAGATAACTTCAGCGGGGGACCCATTTAGCAAAATGGGAGCAATTGGTCCAATTGGCTTAATGCCGGCCTTGGTGGTCAGTTTTATTGGTGGAGGAAACCGAAGTAACTTAAGAAGATGTCCACTTTACCAAAGGGGTAACCAGAAGCCGTAATTCGAAGAAGAACAAGCAATACAATGGCCAATCAAAAAACAACCAACAAACAACGATCTACAAAACAGTACCCTTAAAACTAAAAACTGAGAAACACAAACCTAAAAAATACGATGATTAACTCGTGTGCTCCGGAAGGGTAGGCAAATCCTTACCCACTAGTGACACCCGTAGTGTTAATTTTGTTAAACATCTGTCGTTCAGCAAAGGTCTTTCCGAAAACTCACAATCACGTCTCAAATAAATCATATAGGTATGTCTGCGTTCCTTGTGCATCAAATACAACTTGCAGCAGTCCCCTAGAATTCTGACACGAACATTTTCAATCAATGTCAACAAACCAAACAAATATAGTTTATGTTGAGAAAAACTCAAACCAGAGAAAACAAGCAGAAACAATATTTCCTTAAACTAGATTATGGTACTGTGAAATCACTTTTATTCGTGGGGTACCAATTAAGAATGCAACGAACAATGAAACTTGGGAAGCAGCTCGACATCGATATATTGGCAAATGCTGTCCTCGAGTGGCCTCGACTTTCTGGACGAACTGGATAGGGTACAATTGACAATTTTGATGACGAAATAAGTACAAGCATTCCTTTTAATGGGTTATAATCCATGCTTGTGAATTATTTGATTTTGAATGCATGAGTATGTGAAATGATTTTAACAACTTCCGGTTATGGAAATCAAATTTACTTCCAAACCATACACTCACGGTGACACACTTCTAAGTGTTGCATAAACATTTATCTATTAAAGTATAACACCCTTGCTTCCATAAACATATTTTATCACCTTTCTTTAAACAATTGATGATCAATTATCCATAAGTTAACTGTTCATTAGCCCCGGGACAGGATTAATCTTGTGACACAACAACCAGTGAGAAAAAAAACTGTAGTGTTCTTTTTTTAGTTGTGATAAACAACATTTGAAAATAAAATGGAGAGTAAATATTTGTAAGACATACAACGAATTTAATACATATTAAAAAAAATTGCTAGTGTACGTGCTAATAAAGTAATTTCAGTATAGATATTTATTTTTTACTTTCAAATTCGATAAAATAAATTCTATTAAATTTACAAATGACGTAATGTTCTCTAACTGTCAAAATGAACACGTTCTACGTCCTATTACATAATTATACGGCTAATCTGTTTAATGTAGTGATTTGTTCTCGAAGATTTGCTACCCAATGAAACTTATATATTATGTTGAAAATATAAAATCCACACATTTTTATTTTGGGTACAAACACAAAATCCACGAATTTACGAATCCATGAACTTGTATTTTTTAATCAAACCACGAAAATTGATGCCCACGAAGAAAAGTACTTGCACAGTATTATTTTCTTTGAAAAACTGTCTGCCAAATATTCAGGAATAAGCCTGTAATGTTGTAATATATAGACATACTACGATTTCGTTACGGAGGTTAAAAATGGTTTGATGTGTTTTTGTTTTGTTTGTCTTCGTCTTGTGATTTATGTACTTTATGTTACCAGTTTCTCTAGAATGTTCATTATTAATTGCCCCTTCGGTACTCTCTAACGTTTATTCAAATGGAATATTAAGGAGTGAAATATTTAACTTTCAACAAACTTTTATAATCATCATTTTATAAGTATCACGACAGAAACTTAATTTAATTCAATTCCTCGTTCATGACTTATCACCGGGTTTGTAACTAGATTAAAACGACGGGTGCCACTAGTGGAGCAGGAACGGAATACCCTTCCGGAGCACCTGAGTTCACCCCCGATTTTAATGGGGTTCGTGTTACTCGATCTTTAGTTTTATATGTTTGTTTAGAGATCGTTGTTTGTCCTTTTGTACTTTTTCCTTTGGCCATTGTGTAGTCTGTCCCTCTTCAATGTACGAATTCTGACTACGACTTTGGTATCTTCAAACTTTTGGCCATTGTAGTCTGTCCCACTTCGATGTACGGATTCTGATTACCCTTTGGTATCTTCAAACCTTTGGCCTTTCTAATCTCTCCTACGATGTATCAATTCTGATAACCCCTTTGGTATCTTCAAACTTATGGCCTTTGTAGTCTGTCCTTCGATGTACGGATTCTGATTACCCCTTTTGTATCTTCAAACCTTTTGGCCATTTTAGTCTGTCCTTCGATGTACGGATTCAGATTACGCCTTTGGTATCTTCAAACTTTTGACCATTGTAGTCTGTCCCTCTTTGATGTACGCATTCTGATTACCCCTTTGGTATCTTCAAACTTTTGGCCATTGTATTCTATCCTTCGAATTACGGATTCTGATTACCCCTTTGGCATCTTCAAACTGTTGGTCATTGGAGTCTCTCCTTCAATGTACGGATTCTGATTACCCCTTTGGCATCTTCAAACCGTTGGCCATTGTAGTCTGTCCTGCAATGTACGGATTCTGACTGATTACGTCTCTGGTATCTTCAAAATTGTCTTATGTATTAAAACTTAATAAGTGGTAGGAGAATATTTAATTTATTGTGTTAAAATAAAAATAATTCAATAAAATGGTGGCTAATGTTCTACTATTCCTCTACTCTCTCATCAAACAGGAAAGCAACTGGTAGATTTGTCATAATGAAGCACACGTGGGTTAGCTGGATAGATAATATTAATGTCACATTGATTTCTTTGAAATAAAAAAAAATAAAAACATTCTATAAAATGATGTATAATATTCTACTATTCCTCTACTCTCCCTTTGTAACATCGAACAGGAAAGCAGCACGTTCTTCATTTACAACTAATAGCCTATTGGTAGATTTATCATAATCAAGTACAAATGGGTTTACTAGACCATCCTTGGAAGACAATAGTTGTCTATGGCGTTCTCCATCAGGGGAGAAAACAACGACATTGTTAGAGCCTCGACCAACGACATACACGTTCTCATCATTGTCTACAGATATACCACGTGGACCTTGTAGAACATGTTTATCACTGAATTTCCATTGTGTTGTACCATGTGAATCACAGCATGTCACGGTATTTTCGCTACAGTCTGTGTAGTAAAGTTTGTTTCCAGATGTATCTACGTAATAAACGCTAGACATACCACTCCTGATGATATGACTTCGAGATTGATCACTAAGATTTAACATCTTTAATCCATTTTCCTTTGTACAGTAATATATTGTTCTACCTGTAACCGTCATGCCAAAAATGTTCGTCTCCATGGAGATAGTTGTCATGACTTTGTTACTTTCTATATCTATTATAGTTATACCTCTATTTTCTCCACCTCCAGATGATACAGCAAGGCTATTGTTATCTTTAATATAAACTGTATCATATGTATCGGCTCCTGTTTTATCTTTAGCTATCTGGAATAATTCTACCCCTTCTTTACTGATAAAGCTGATAGTGTCAGTACTGTAACAGGAAAATACAATTCTACCATCTGGAAGTAAAGAACATCCTCGAATTTTACTACCCTTAATGTTTATCTTTTGTTTCAGTTTCAGCAGTATATTTTCAACTGGCACAGGTGGTGATGGATCAGACACCATCAATTGGGCTTGTTTATCTTTTTTTCTAGCAAAAATCAACTCACAGGGTTTTGATTCAACAACAACTTCGCCAAAGTTTTGAATGCTGGTGGTTATAGTCTTCAGACCGGTGTCTATCTTGTATGATAGGATTGTTTGATTTAGACTATCGCTGTTGACTATCGCCTGTAAACACGTGTCGTGTGTTTCTACTTCTTTCTCTATTTGCTTTACGGCCAAATATGTTTGCAGGTCTGATGCATACTTTTTTATGTTGACTATATTTGTCTGGTGTTCGGTCAGTTCTTTTTGTTTCTTGTCTAGAGATTCCAGCAGTTCCCGTGTTTCATCAGTTATCTGTTTTTCTGCTTCAGTCAATTCCTTCATCAGATCCTCTTGTAACTTGTCCAGGTGTTTATTGAATTTTACTCTCAGTTCCTGTATTTCATTCTCAACTGTTATTTTCTGTTCTCTAGCGTCACTTGAGTTGGTCTCTCTGTTTTGTCTAATTTTACCAATAGTATCATTCATTTCGCTAATCAATTGTTCGATCTCATTAAATATGCTTGATGTCTTCACATCTTTAATCATATTCTCAAGAATAGCAACATCCAAACATTCGCTATGACTTTCCATTATGCATATTCCACAACACGGACATTCATGCTCCTTGCAGTATAATTGGAACTTTCCGTTGTGTTCGCTGCAGTGCTCTTTAATTTCCAAGACATACGACGGCAACGTCCGGTATTGTGCTATTGGTATCAGAGTATGTGTTCGGCAAGGTTTTGCTAAACTGTGATGGTCTAGGCATTCTGAACAAAGTCCTTCATCACAATCTGGACACCAAACATGTGATGCCTTAGAAATATGGCGGTTATAACACATTCCACAGAAAGATGGAGAACTTGACATTATGTTGATATCCTGTAATATATTGATTGTATTTTGTAAATTAACATTTATTAATTCTCAACTTTTTAATTGTATTTACCATTACAGTTAGTAGCTTATTTTTTTTTAGATTGAATTAACATTTTCTTTCCTTTTGCAATACCTCTGTTGGTAGACTATTAGTCCCCGGGGTATCATCTGTTAGTAGTAAGTGTTATGGCTGGATCGATACTTGTTCTGATAGAATATTAAGTCCCCGAGGGTACCATCCGCCCAACAGTGAATTCTTCGGTACTGACATGGTTTGTAAGATATAGTTATTATTGAAATTTACAGTTCCTTTATAATGTAATTATTATCGAAACTAAAGTCCCTCCTCAGGAATATGTGACCGTAGAGGATTTTGGCTATCATGTTGAGGCCGTTTAATTGTTCCCAAATACTCCTTGGTATTCGTGCTTCTAAATCATTTAAATGATGCTGGCTTTCCGATCATTTGAGTTCCTTGATAGTGGGTTGCTGCTAACAAGGAAGTTACTGAACCAAGGATTTATCTTGGTTAAGTTGAAGACATTACTTCGAAAGTTTTAGGGTCGCTACCATGACGTGGGTGACCGCTATGAAATACCTGTGTCACAAATGATCACGGATATGTTCAACTTTTCGCAAAAACTTCCTGGTTCTTTCCTCATTCATGACTTATTACTGGTGTTGTAACTAGATTAACACGACGGGTGCGCTAGTGGAGAAGGAACTACTAACCCTTCCGGAGCACCTGAATTCATCCCCCGTATCTAGTGGGGTTCGTGCTACTCGATCTTCAGTTTTATGTGTATGCTTTGTAGATCGTCGTTTTTCCTTTTTCTTTTTGTCATTGTGTTGTCTGTTCTTCTTCGAAAGACGGATTCTGATTACCCTTTTTGTATATTCAAACTCCTCTTCGCTCCGGGCATACCTGATGAAGGCGATTCCCGAAACACGTCTTGCATACTAAATCAGATTATACGTTTTTATTCCAACCGTTTTGATTATGTGAAATCTTACTTTAATAATTCGCCGTCCAAAAATTGAAATTAGACGTCACTAGTAGTAGGTATCAGTCACCTGGTTTGCAAATATATATGTATGTAGGTTCTATTTTTTAGGACCCGTCTTGCTCGTGATTGTATAATATTTGGATTTACAACTACCCATGCAATCAGTGTCAATCACCACTAACGCTAATGCTGATGTGTACTGGATACAACATTATGTGATAAAGTTTGTCAGTGCCGTGCGGCAGGTCGGTGGTTTGCTTCGGGAACTCTGGTTTCCACCACCAATAAAACTTTCCGCCTCTGTATAACTAATATATTGTTGGAAGTGGCGTGAAACACCTTCCATATATATATGACCACACTGATTTTCACTAAGTTGATAGTTTCATTCCTTTTACATCTTTGGTCTTCTATTACAGTAATCGGTGGGGCCAAGATCCTATTAATCAAATTTTACCATAAACATAAAGATAGAGGAAATGAATATTAAAGCCTACAAACCAACAGTTTACATTTTGTCCCGGTTTTCACGCATTCTTGATCTCATGAGAGCAGTAAGATAAAAAGCAAAATCAAACTTTGTCTTCGATTTGTCCATAGTGAGCACAAACACGTTGCTGTCGAATCGAAATGAAACGTTGATTACTCATTACTCATTACCCTTTGGAAGATTGCTCTGTGTTCGGTAATTTTGTTATTACCCTTATTCAGCAAACCAAGTACAATTTTTTATTTTCGTTTTTATTACGAAGCCAATGTATGAAGTCTGTCTTGTACGAATAAAGGAACAAGTGGGTGATAACCCATTGGATATACCGTTTACATTACCAAGCGATCTTATCTCATAATCCAATAGAGATAGCTTCAGAATATTCTGGCCAAATGGCCTTTTATAGAAGCCACGCCACAATAAAAAGAGTTTGAAGAAATCAAGAGAGTAATTATAATCCGTATATCGAATAAAATGACCAAAAGAATAAGGACAAAGGTACAAAAAAAACAACCTACAAAACAATACACTCAATTATCATGTAACTTGACCCTGTTCGAAGGCCCTGTAAAATTCCAGATTTATAAATACAAATGTTTGTGTAGTGTACTGAATCTATATAATCATATCAATAAAAATAGAATTACTGCGATTTAAATAGATTTCTGAACAACTGATTTCTTTAAATGAGGAACTATGACAATAATAACAAGCCCATGATTGTATCCTGTTCGACGACCCTTCAGACTATTCTTGTAAAAAATAGATGAATATTAATTGTAAAATTCCTGTTTTATAAATAACAATGATTGTTTAGTGTACTGAAACTACGGGGTCATATCAATAACATATTAAATTACTGCAGTTTAAACAAAATTCTCAACCACTGATTTTTTCAAGTCAGAAAAAAATATGACAATTATAATATATATTTGACATAATAACAACATACATTACCTGAAAATAATGTTTCTCACGAAATATCACCAAATCAGGAAAACTGCGAGAGAGGAAGCTAAATGGTCACGTGATTTACCTGTTGTACTTAACATATATTTATTTTTAGATAAAAAGTATTTATAATCAATATGTGATAAACAGGTTTTAAATTGTTCTACATAAAGGACAATTCAGTCGGGAACTCGATTAACTTTATAGAAAAATAAAGTAGGTCTCCCAACATGTCCATTGTTAAAACTAAGGCTCTCCTCTCTCAGGCATAGGTGACCTAAGCCGATTTTAACTATACTGTTTATGTCCTTTTATTTTCTTGCACCCAAACAATTTTAAAATGATTGGAATTTATAATCCTTGGATTTTGAGCGTACATGATGAAGTTTTCCCACAAATATGTCGTGCACACAAAATTTGATATCTACGTTTTCATTATTTACGCTTATCACTATGAATTATAGCTTCTTTTAATGGAACGACAATTCTATTTAGCTTTAAGAAGGGGGAGCTATATTAATAAAGTTTATATATTTGACTTGAAAGAGAGAAAAAGAAAGAAAAAAAAAACACTTTCTCTGTTGTCTTTAAAGAGTTTTTTTTCACTTAAAAATATTTTCTGACTAGGGAGAACAATAAAAAGCCCCCTTCCCCTAACAACTAAATGATCGGCCCTTGACTACAATATCATTGTTTATGTAAATGTATTATGTTGCACACTAGAAGTAGATATGCTTCATATCTTACCACAGAGAGCATTCAAGGGGGTGAGTGGTTATTGTTTAAAGCTATTTGAGCACATTTTAAGCCATATCATGGCGACAGCATGTTATATTATGATGCAATGTTGATAACTTTCGCTTTGTATTAGACCAACACTCATAGTCGGATTTTGATACCATTGTATACTGAAACAAAAGTCCGAGGTTACCGCTGTTGGTATCTTTAAGATCTTCTTAGACATGTCGCACCACTCGGACACGCAATTATGATTCCTAGACAACCAGTTTTTAATATTACTCATTCATGTCGATTGCTTAGAGGTGAAGCAGCAAATACCAAAGTTTGTAAGTCTGTTGTGTGATTCTACCAAGATTCGAACCCACGATCTACCATACCTGAGGCGGCCACGCCTTAACCATTACATCACTGGTGTGATAAGAGAGCATTCAACGTTTGAAACAGAGCACCGCAGCCACAGATTATTGATAAAAAATAAAAACCCACTGAAATCGTCAGAAATTATATGATATTTTGCATGCCACATATACTCAATGTTATTGACCGACAGAAGGCAATGTTTCAGCAGGACAATAGACGGTCCAATACAGTAAGTGGATGACCTAACTCAGAACAATATTAATTTATTGCCGTGGCCCTCAAAGGCGCCGGATTTAAATCCCATATAACATCTTTGTGACGAACTTTATTTATGCGTCCGCCAACACCAACTCCCATATCAATCATTGGACGAACTGAGTGAATCGTGGCAACATGAATTACAAAAGATACCACAGGTCCAGAATAACATTTTATTCGATCCATGCTAAGGAGACGCAGAACAGTGTAAGCCGCGGTGGTTACAATAGATATTCACTTTAACGTCACCGGAAACTGACCCAATTTGTCATATCTGAATGGTTGTTTTCCTTGTTCAGTTTCCTATATCACACAATGACATTTGTGTGTGAAATTTTAGATTAATATACCAAAGCATTGCTGTAACAATTGACTTGAAGTACACAGAATAAAATTGTGAAAAAAGCATTATGCGTTTCTTTTTTTTCTTTTTTTTTTGCAAATCATAAGAATTAATTCCAATACGGTTAAGCATATCGCTATTAACATCATCCCTATATCTGTACTAACTCGGCTAAATATAAGTACCACCTATGGCCAACGTCATTCAAAGTCAACGACAGTATTATTAGTTCATCCAATATCGGCCTCGCATAATTGTAACAGTACACTACCATGATAATGGGGAGACCTTGTTTCTGACACATATTGACCGCGGGTTCCTGTATTATTTCTAGATGAGCGGTTACGTTCTAGACAAAACTGATTAAAAGCACTTGATGATGGAAAAACGGAAATATTTTGTAAAACAGACAATCCTTGTATCATTACATGACATAAGTTCTTTCAAATGGCGGTACTTTCTCTTTGACCAAAAATCAGGCAGGCCTTGGATTTTGATATATATCTTGCAGATTATGCGATAAATGGGGAGGTGTCGTAGTCGTTGTCGTATGATAGGTGGATTTACAACTATATGTGCAATCAGTGCCTATCACCACAAATGTGTAAATTCGAATCTCGTTCGATACAACATGATGTGATACAGTTTGTCTGTGACTTGTGATCTGTCGGTAGTTTTCTCCGTGTCACATTTCGCTTTCAGCCATCTTAAGACGATACAAACTAGTAGCCTGAAAACAACTTAAAACGGTACACGCTTCCAGTATGAGAACACGTGTTTCGACAAAAACCAGCAAAGACGATACAGACTTGTATTCTGGGAACACGTGTTATAAAACTATACAAACAGATGCTCCGAAAAACCCCCAGAAAAAAACGATATGATATGAGAACCGGTGCTCCGGAAAAAAACCGAGCACACATGATACACACTCCAGTAAGAAAACAGGCCCTACAAAACAAAAAACAAAAAACCCACAGCTGGACACTATGCAAACTTCCAGTATGAGAACAAGGGCTTAAGCAAAAGCAAACAAACCCCAGCGAAATCGATGTAAAGGACTGGGGGCTATAAGGACCCTATATGGCCCCATAAATAATGAATTTTAGAAAATACTCGATAAACAGATGATGCGTTTATTTTATAGACGACATCATACTTTTGATGTTAAAACTTGTTTCCAGCAAAATCGGTACGTTTTGACGTCATGGTGACGTCATAAACGTCATTTATCTACTGTATTTCGTTGAATGTTGCCGATATTCCGACGGTTATCGAAGAAATTAAGCACCTCTGCAGTCGTGCACCAAAAAATAGTTTTAACAGATTATTAAAAATAATAAAACACAAATACTGTTAAAGTATACTTTTGGTGCACGACTGCGGAGGTGTTTAATTTCTTAAAAAAACGACGGAAAATGTTCAAATATTACAAGCGCTTTTATGACGTTTCGAGGTTTGAGAAGCGCGATATTTCCTATCTTTGCCATAAAAAAAACAATGCAATGTCGGCATGTTACCAAATAACAGTTATATAAGAAAAAAAATAACATAAACACAACTTCATCCAAAATATTTTTTTCAATTATTGATTATTTATTTTATCCCGGGATACTGAACAAATTATTACTATCGGGATACTGAGATAGTTTTAATACCTATCGCTGCTACTTCTGAAATAGAGTAAAACAGTTAGATATTTTTCGGCACAATCCGATTTTTTTCCTTTAATTGTTATCCAAGATTGTTACTTAGCTTAGCTATGGCGTTAGTTTGTCATCCCGTTCATAGAAGGAAAGATTTAAAAAAACAAAAACAAAAACGGAACCAGGAAAATATGTTAATCATTTTGTTTTTGATTGCGATATTATACGACGTAAATGTATTTTAGAAGTGTTTATTATGAGATTTTGACAAGAAGATCAAACATCCGTAGCATTACATCACGATACTTAACATCGAGTATTCATGTACACTGTATGGGTAAGGGTTATGATCTGTAACGCCACATTCAACAATATTTCAATTACATCGTGGAAGTTAGTTTTATTGGCGGAGGAAACTGGTGTAAACGGTGGAAACCACTGAAACGTTATCACATAATGTTGTATCGACTACACCTCGCATGAGCGTGATTCGAACTCACAACGTTACTGGTGATAGGTACTGATTGCATTGGTAGTTGTAAATCCAACTACCATAAGATCACAACACGACGGTCCCTGTATGTTGTATGTAATCATAGGCATCATGGCTGAGGTAAAGTTTAGAAGATTACAGGTTTTTGACACTCAGGGACAGACAGACAATGGTCTGTTTATGTTCTTATACTAGGTCGTCGACATATATCGCATTATAGGATATTCCAGAGCTCATGCTGGGTGCTATATATGTTTTCCCAAATTAACTAATTTAACATTAAGGAATGTTGTTATGATTATGTTGCTTAACACCACTTTCAATAATACTTCAGCTATATCATGACGGTCAGTTTTATTGGTAGAGAAAACCGGAGTACCAAGAGAAAACAATCAGCCTGCTGCAAGTTACTCAGAAACATTATCACTTGAAGCAGTATCGAATACACCTTGCATGAGCGTGATTCGAACTCACAACGTTAGTGGTGATAGGCACTGTTTGCATAGGTAGTTGTAAATCCAACTACCATACCATCACGACCATGACGGTCCCTGTTGTATGTAATCATAGCCACGAAGCAACGTGTATAAGAATACAGGTTTATAACACTAAGAAACAGACAATGGTCTGCTTATGTTCTAAAACTAGGTCGGCCTCATATATCGTATTGTAGGATATTCCAGTGTTTATATTACAACACGGAGTGTGCTATATATGTTTACACAAAGGAATTAAGCGCCTTTTATTTTTTGGTGAGAAGGGCCAGCCTTAGGATGTGTGGGGCCCAATGCAGTAAAACCTGCAGTGTGTTGTTGTGTCTACCTGAACAGCCGAGAGCATGTAGCTCCAGCGTGGTAACCCTGTAGCCAGCTGGGAACAATTGGTCAAGTTCGGTCAATACCGGCCCTGGTTGTCAATTTTATTGGTAGAGGAAATATAAGTAATTTAATTTAATGCTTTATTTATTTATAGAGGATTACAAACAGCCGAAGGCTACAAAGTTGGTCTCCTCAACATACGTATGATACAAAACATTATATACAAGACAAGACAAACAATACAACAGTCTATCTCACCCTCAATCACTCATAATAGTTAATACAAATTATATTTTCAATAGCAATTTAAAATATTTGCAAAGCATACAATTTATAGAAATCTATTGCTATTTTCAATGAATTCATATACAAACTGAAATATAACTATGTTTTCATCCATAGATAAATCATCACTTCCTTGAAGAAAAAGCTCAACTAAATACGTGTTTAATTCATTTTTGAAACTATTTAAATTCACATTTGGACAGAGCAATGATTTAATCTTGTGAAAAAGTGTTTTTCTCAATTCATCATGTTTATCACAGTAAAGAAAAAAGTGCTGAGAAGTTTCAGGCTTACTGAGGCTACATCTATTACATAATCGTGATGGTATAAGAATATAAGTAACTTCAGAAGATGTTCAGTTTACCAAAGGGGTAACCAGAAAAACCGTAGATCGAAGAAAAACATGCAATAACTTACCAAGGGAGAGTAGACAAAAGGACAAACAATGATCTACAAAGCACTACCCCCCCCCCCAAAAAGACTAACAACTGAGCAAGGCGAACCTCTACTAAAATACGGTGATAAAATCCGGTGGTACGAAAGAGCAAGTAAATATGTACCCACTAGTGACACCCGTCGTGGTAGCCTTGCTAAAAATCTAGCAAAGATCTTTCTGAAAACTCACACTCACGTCTTAAATAAATCATAAAGGTATGTCTGTGTTCCTTGTACATCATATACAACTTGCAGCAGTCCCCTAGAATGATGACAAGAAAATGATGGACAACAATTCAATCAATGTCAACCAAACGATTAATCGATGTCTATGTTGATAAAAAGTAAAACCAGAAAAAAGAGTAAGAGACAATATTTCATCAAATAGATATATGGTATTATTCTATTTAAAAAGTTTCTGACAAATATTCAGGAAAAAGCCTGTAATGCGACAACATATAGACAAACTATGACTTCGTTACGGAGGTTAAACACGTACGAAAGACACTAATACACGAAATCCAGATTGAGTTCATAGGAGGGTTCAGTCTTATATACGGTGTTTGTTCGCATATAATGGTGTCCAACGCATATTGTTTTGTGGTTTTGTTTTGTTTTGATTTTTATGTCTTCGTCTTGTGTATCAAATGTTGCCAGTTTCTCCGGACCGGCTTTGTAAATTACAAAAAGAGTGCCACTCGACTCGCAGCGGCAAGTGATAAAGCTTATCAGTTGCTTGCCCATGGTCGGTGGTTCTCTCCGGTTACGCTGGCTTCTTTCATCACTAAAACTGGTCGCCATGATATAGCTGAAATATTGCTGAAAGTGGCACTAATCACCAAAAATCAACAGGATTTCCCATTTTTGATTTACCTTTCGGAAAATAATTGACCCATTGTATTAACATACAAATAATTCAATAACATGGTGTTTAATGTTCTACTATTCCTCTACTCCTTGTAACATCAAACAGAAAAGCATATTCACTAGCATTTGCAATTAATAATCTGTTGGTAGATTTGTCATAATCAAGAACAAATGGGTTGACTAGACCATCTTTGGAATACAATAGTTGTCTATGACGTTGTCCATCATGGGAGATAAGCACGACGTTGCTAGAAAAAGAACAGACGACATACACGTTCCCATCAATGTCTACAGAGATACCACGTGGATTTTGTAGAACATGTTCATCTTTGAATTCCCATTGCGTTGTACCATGTAAATCACAACATGTCACGGTATGTGTGTTACAGTTTGTGTAGTAAATTTTGTCTCCATATGTAGCTACGTAATTAACGTAAGACATACTACTGTTAGTGATATCAGTAACAGATCTATCACTCAGATTTAACATCTGTAGTCCTTTATTCCATGCACAGTAATATATTGTTCTACCTCTAACTGCCATGCCACAAATGTCCGTATCCATGGAGATAGTTGTCATCACTTCCTGACTTTCTATGTCTATCATAGTTATACATTTAGTACTGCCCTCTCCAGATGATACAACAACGCTATTGATATCTTTAATAAAAACTGTATGATAAGTAGATGATCCTGTTTTATCTTTACCTATCTGGGATAACTCTACCCCATCTGTATTCAAAAATCTTACAATATCTGCATCGTAACAGGAAAATACCATTCTATGATCAGGAAGAAAAGTACATCCTCTGATTCTATTCCCCTTGATGTTTATCTTTTGCTTCAGTGTCAGCTCTATATTGTCAACTGACATGGGTGGTGCTAGGTCGGCTACCATCATCTGGGCTTGTTTATCTCTTTTCTGACAATGATCATCTCAGAAAGCTTCGATTCAACAACTACTTTTCCAAATATTTGAATGCTGGTGGTTAAAGTCTTCAGACCGGTGTCTATCTTGTATGATATTTTGGTTGAATTTAGATTATCGCTTTTGACTAGCGCCTATAAGCGCGTGTCGTGTGTAACTACTTCTTTCTCTATTTTCCTCACCGCCAAATATGTTTGTAGGTCAGATGCATGCTTTTTTATTTTGACTATATTTGTCTGGTGTTCGGTCAATTCTTTCTGTTTCTCGTCTATAGATACAAGCAGTTCCCGTGTTTCTTCGGTAATCTTTATTTCACCCTCAGTAAATTCCTCCATCAGATCCTCTTGTAACTTGTCAAGATGATTGTTGATTTTTGTCCTCACTCCCCATATTTCAATCTCAACTAATATTTTCTGTTCTCTAACAGCACTTGAGTTGGTCTCTCTGTTTAGTCTAATTTTAGCAATCGTCTCAGTCATTTCATTAATCAATTCGTCGATCTCATTAAATATGTCTGATGTCTTCAAATCTTTAACCATATTCTCCAGAATAGCTACATCTATGCAGTCCCTATGAGTCTCCATTATACAAATTCCACAACACGGACATCTATGCTCTTTGCAGTATGATTGAAACTTTCCGTTGTGTTCGCAGCAATGTTCTTTAATTTCCAAGACATACGAAGGTAACTTCCGGTATTCTGCAATGGGTATCGAGGTATGGTTTTGGCAAGGTTTCGCTAAGCTGTGATTGTCAAGGCATTCGGTACAAAGTCCTTCCTCACAATCAGGACACCATACTTCTGATGGCTTAGAAATATGGCGGATATCACATATACCACAGAAAGACGGAGAACTTGACATGTTGTTGATATCCTGTAATGTATTGTACGTATTAACATGTAAATTAACATTAATTAATGGTCATAAGTCATTTGAATTATATTTACAGTTACAGTTTATAGCTTAAATTCATGATTTTGAATTAACACTTTCTTTTATATTGCAAATTTTGCTGTTGGACTATTAGTCCCCGAGCGTATCATCCGTCTAGTAGTCAGTGCTTTGACTGGATCGATACCTTTGCTGGTGGTCCATTAGGCCCCGGGTGTATCATCCACCCAGTAGTCAGTGCATTGACTGGATCGATACTTCTGCTGATATACTATTAGTTCCCGGGGTATCATCCGCCCAATATTCAGTGTTTTGTCTGGATCGATACCTCTGCTATTAAAGCATAGAGACATTTTAAAGTTTTACCCGTTTTTCACGAATGACCGTGTTAAAATAAAAGACAAACTCAAACTTCGTCTTCGATTTGTTCATAGTTGGCACGAAAACAGTTACTCTTTCTCGTGTCCTCTCCGAGCTATTTTATTTTCTTCAATTTCATCAAGCTGGAAATTGCTTCATCCCCTGACCGACATTGTGGATGTCAATTCAGAATGAAATGATGAACCTTTCGTGGATTACTCATAGACCATTCCTGCAAAGTCCAGTGCATTGTTTTTCTATGGAAGTCACTGTATGAAGTCTGCCTCGTACAAATAAAGGAACAAATTGGCGATAACCCATTCGATATCACTTTTTCAAATGTCCAGAGATCTTACCATATAACACAAATGGTGATAGTGTCATACTCCTATGGTCAAACGACCTGATGTAGAAGCCACGCCACAATAAGAAGGGTATGAAGATACAAAAGGAGTAATCTTAATCCGTATTTCGAAGAAGAAGATACAACAAAATGACCAAAGGAATAAGGAACAAAAGGGCAAACAATGATCTACAAAGCATGCACATAAAACTAAAGATCGAGTTACACGAACCCCACTAAAAATCGGGGGTAAACTCATGTGCTCCGGAAGGGCAAGTAGTTCCTGTTCCACTAGTGCTAATCTAGTTACAAAACGGGACAAAAGGACAAACAACAACCTACAAAATACTACACTAAATTATCCTGAGACTTGACACTGTTCGACGGCCCTTCAGAGTATTCTTGTAAATATAAATGAATATTAATTTTAAAATTCCTGTCTTATAAATACCAAATGTTTGTGTAGTGTACTGAAGCTACGGGTCATATCAATAAAATATAAATTTAATGCAGTTTAAATAGAGTACTGCACAACTGACTTATTTAAATGAGAAAATATGCAATTATATTATATGTTTGACATAACAATATACATTACCTAAGACTACCTTCAATATCACCACTGTGAAGGACGAAGCTAAATAGTCGCGTGATTTACCTGTTTTACGACTGATGCCAGACATGTACTCAACAAATATTAAATATCAAGATAAGATTGTATTTAAATTCATTATCTGGTTTACATGTTTTAAATTGTTCTATACAAAGAACAAATCAGTCTGAAACTCGGTTATCAGGTAGATCTCCATTTAGTAGGGTAAACATGTGCCTGCTATTATATACGCTTACTACTATGAATTATCGTTTCTATTAATGGAACGAACATTTAATTTATCTTTAGAAAAAAGGGGCTATATTTAATTTAGTAAACCATGACCTGCAAGATTGGAAAAAAATAATCAAGCCCTGATGTTTTCGAAGGAATATTTTTTTGTTAAATTACCGAAGAATACTGATTTTAATGTTTCGCATGTACAAATTTCTGGCTCGGAAGAGAGAATAAATCACAACCCCTTTCCCTTTAAGGCTAAGTGGTCTGCACTTGACTGTAGTATCATTTTTATGTAAAATTAATATGTTGCAAACTTTTTGTTACTATCCATACAATAAACTTTAAAATGAAATAAAATAAAAATAAAGCTACACTAATTTATAGATCTACTGGATAAACAGATAAATCCACTGTCAACAACACAAGATACATGTAACCTATAAGATACCCTCCTAGTACATTTGATATGAAGTACAGTCATGTGGAAAAAATATGTTTCTCTCGAACGGTGATCATGGTAAACACGACTTTCTTTGGTAGAACAAATCTTCATATCTCCCCTAATGTGTGGGAATAAATGTGTACAATATATCGGGCTTTATGCATGGATCAATCATTATTGCACGGTATACTATCGGGTTTTATCATCTTTGCAAAAACAGCACGTTGCTGTATCTCGGGGTTCATCATACAAACAAAAATGAGGAAAAGAATGCACGATTGTTAAACGACAAACGGTACATTTGTGACAGAAGTGTTACGAATGGTTAATCAAGTTATGGTGAAGACGTACACCTTTCTCAAAGGGTAACTTGTTCCCGCCATGATGCCAAATATATCTATAAATACTCGCTTTCCTGACGTTAAAGAACAATTGAGAGTAACGAACGTAAAACTACTGAAGACATCGATGTACCTGTCATTAATGAAAATATGTGAATTATTCCACAAACAAATATTTGATTTTGTGAAATATGTTTCAGTATGTTTAAGTAGAGTTTGAAGATACCAAATGGGTAATCATAATCTATAAATAGAAGAAGGGTTGACAACACAATGGTCAATAGAAAAGGAAATAAAGGAGAGACTACGCTATACAAAACACTACACAGAAAAACTAAATACATTTGTACCGAGCAAACCAAACCCCACTAAAATTCCGTGGGATGAACTCAGGTGCTCCAGGTGAGTAGCGGTTCCTGCTCCACTAGTAACGCGCGTCGAATTAATATAGTTATAAACCCTGTGATAAGTCACGAATGAGGAAAGTACATGGAAGTGTTTCCGACAGGTGTGACATATCTGAGGTCGTTTGTGACACAGCTATAACATATGGAAGTTTAGCCTCCACCCGAACACATTATCGGTCACCTTCCAGGTTTCGTACAGACACTTCAATAATAAATGGAAGGATTGTGCTAGTTTGACCTCTCAGGTCTGTTTATTTAAATAAACGTTTTTTGAAAAAAAAGAATAAAAGAAAAAAAAATATAAATAAAAGCAAACACACAAACAAACAAAAAACAAAAAACAAAAACAAAGCAAAAACAAAACAAAACAAAAAACAAAAACAAAACAAAAACAAAAACAAAACCCAAAAATAAAAACAAAACTAAACAAATACAAATGTCCTGTCATTTCAAAGAACAACACATATATTAACACTACATATTCAATATTAATCGTATTATTTCCACTCCCGGTGTAATTTCATACTAATTGAGAATTGTTCACACGTTTGTGATGGATCAATATTTTAATGGTAGACTTACAACGCAGACTAATTGCAGAGCCCTATAAGACATATTATAATACTATTAGGTATTAATGTCTTAACTATATCATATGTTATATTCTTATCTAATTCCCATTATATCAAGCTTTCTATAGTTAAAAAAATAGACAGCCATTATTGAGATGTCCACTGAAAGATTAAGAAGTCAACTGAATGGTTTGACAGTACCTGCTGCTTTTAACGTGATGCTCGTCGTATGTGTCTTTACGTTCTGAGTTTCGTGTTGAGATGTCCGCATAAAGACAATGTTCCGTTTTTCACCTCCAGTTGTTTGTAGGAGCACTGATGTCTAATTTACATTATTTGTGTTTGTGTACATACAGAGGTGTCCAACACATATCGTGTTGTGTTTTTGTTTTGTTTCTCTGTCCATTTTTGATCGCCCCTTCAGTATTCCCTAACGTTTATTTAAACAGTGATGGTATGAAATCAACCAATATCAAACAAAGCGAACGATTTTGCCGTTATAAATTGTGTATTTCAGTCTTTTTACTCTGCATATATGATCCCGTATTTAAAGATCTTTATGGGTATGTGATTTTAAACCATAAATTAAATCGTTAGACCTCCTTACAGTCCCATCTTATTTTATTATTTATGAGTATTTACGTTTTGAGTTCCGTGTTGTCCTTAACGATATCTTCATTATAAACGATATGCGAATCGTCTTTACCATAAGGTGTTTGCAGGAGTACTCGTGTCTTTTACATTATTTGTGTTTGTTTGCAAGTTGTGTTGTGTTTTTATGTGCACTATGTTGACAATTTATCTGAATTGTCCATTTTTGATTGCCCCTTCAGTATTCTCTAACGTTAATTTAAAATCATGAATTTAAGCTATAAGCTGCAATACAAAAATATATTATTTAAAATTATTTTAATAGACTTAACATTTTTTTACATATCATGACGGTTAATCCTGAAAAATATAGTATTGCATAGGAATAAGATTTATTCAGACACATAACATGCAGAATAGGAATGTGTCTGTGTCGTCTTTTCAATTTCTTTTTTTTCTTCAAATGCCTTTGTAATACAGTAAGATATAATATGTCTAAATTGCATTTAACTGTGATGAATGGGTGACGAAATGGTGTTGAAAAGACTACAAACTTTGACTAATTACAGTCTTTATGGTACGTTATAAGACAAAAATAAGAATTTAAACGACTGTTGTCTGGTTATCAACACGTATTAAGGATCCACAGTGTCAACTCTATTGTAACAATGTTACAGACTTAGAGTAATAATCTGTCTATAAGGTCGGTCATGTGTACATTATGTCAAAGCATGACCAAATCATTATCTTTTCTGCGTACTATGTTAAATTTTTTAAAGTTCATGGAATCTGAGGGGGGGGGGGAGTTAAGCAATTGTATTGATAAATACCATATAAACCTTTTTTCATAATGATTATATATTTGTTTTTCTCCGTATTTTCAATCTGTTAAAGCTCATGTAATCTGGATTGTTAGTTTAATTTATTTCCTTTCCTAGTGATAATGAGATAAAAACATAGGTATCTAATTGTGTGCGATCGAATACAATATTCTATACCCGAGGGTGGAGAACCTTAGTTTTCATATAAAAAATACATAATTAAACCACTTGAAATGAGCACTAAATTGGAATTTTCTGAGTAAATGTTATGACCTATTGAAGAACATAATTATTTCTTAATGCTGAAAAATGTATGGTATAAAACAAAGGAAGAATCGACAGTCGTACGTCGAGGAAAGGACAACATTACAATTGCCGAAAGAAAAACACCAAAACAATGCTCTGCACGTCACTGCACAGAAAACTAAATATTTATAACCAGAGTTAATATTTTTGGACAAAATTAGAGAACAAATTGCCTTTCATAAAAATTCCAGCCATGACGATGTGCATATTGACAGAATAATCGTTACCATGGTAATACAAACAGATTTGAAAACGATCTGTATTAGTGTTGTCACGAACTAAACAAATATCAAAGCTATAAACAGCAAATGGATAGGTCAACGCTAATATCACAAGTCTGCTCCGCGGCCATCTTATTTGAAATATATAAATCAAGTTCACGTGTACATATGCGGGACATTATCCTAGCAAAAACAACCTTAAACTTGACATTCAGGCAGTATACGATTTTTTGTTACAATTGTAATCAAATATTCAGCTACGATTTAATAATTCATTTGTAATTGACTATTTGCACACCACTTATTGAATTAAATACTTTTTATGATCGGCATTAGAGTCACAAACAAAAAATAAAATATTTCCACATCAGCGTATTATCGCTATTTCTAGATCACTGAACATTCTGACATAAAAATGTAGATATCAAAATTAGTTAGCACGACACATTTCTTGAATTATCTACATCTGGTAATAATTTCATTTACTGGCGACATTCGCTTGAAAATAAACATTTGGTAATAATTAAAAAAATACAAGACTAATCTAATGGAGTTTAGTTTGTAATACTTTCTATCAAATACTTGATTCCAAATAAACGTTATAGAATACCGTAAGGACAATAAAAAAGGACAATCCAGAGAAACTGGCAAAATAGGGTACACAAGACGAACAAACAATTAACACCACTATAAACAAGCAAACACAAATAACATAGATAAGACTTGAGCCCACCAACAAACAACTGGGAGCAAAGACGAACCAGACAAACACAAATAACATAGATAAGACGTGAGCCCACCTACAAACAACTGGGGGTAAAGACGAACCGCACGTCGTTCTTATGAAAGCAAAAAAATGTATTTTCAGTTTTTTTTTCAGCTAATGAGGCAAAGGTATACTATATCAGTGAGAGTTACTGATTCTTTCCCCATTCATTACTTAACACCGGCCTTGTAACTAGAGCAACGCGAAGGGTGTCACTAGTGAAACAGGAGCTGCTTACCCTTCCGAAACATATGGATTCAACACCGGGTTTTAGTGGGGTTTGCGTTGCTCGATCTTCAGTTTTCTGTGTAGTGTTTTGTTCACGGTTGACTCTCCTTTAGTTCTTTTTCTGTTGGCCATTGTGTTGTCTATGCTTATTCAATTCACAGATTCTTATTGCCCCTTTGGTATCTTCAAACTTAAGCATACTTGAAAATATTGATCTTTCGAGGATTCAAATATAACTTGATCAAAGGTTAGTTTGTTGAATAATTCACTGAATCACATGGTTCTATGTAATAACAGTTACATCGACGTTTTACGTCCGCCACCCTCAATTGTTGTCTAACGCTTGTTCATATATACATGTTTGCATGATGGCGGGAACAAGTTACTTCTTGCGAAAATTTTACATTATGAGCATGACTTGATTAACCGTTCGGAAAACCTCTGTCACAAATGACCAAGGATATATACCGCTGTCGTATTCACAATCGTGCAGTCTTTTCCTAATGTGTGTTTGGATGATGGATGATGAACCCCAAGATATAGCAACGTTTTTGCATAGATGATAAAACCCGATGGTATAATAATGATTGCTCCATGTATAAAGCCCGCAATTCAGTGCACAATTATTTCCCGCGCATTAAAAAGATATACAGATTTGTTGTACCAAAGGTCGTGTTTCCCATGGTTATCGTGCGTGAGAAGCATGATTGTTCGACATGACTGTACTCCACATAAAATGTATGTTATCGTGTGTTGCTAACAGAATACTATCTCTGATACATTTATCTGTTTATTTACTATATCTATATTTCAATTTTGTTTTAATAAATTCAATTCAAAAAGGGCTTAGAGTAATTTTTAATTAGATAATGCGCTATATAAATACTGTAACTAATAATTTAAAGACCAATCGATTCTTGATTTTGTTGGACACAGATAGTTCTACTTTGGTATTTTGTTTTTTAATCCACAAAACTGAAAGTAATATTATATATGTTTTTGAAAACATACAAAGCAAACATAGAAAGCAAAACTTATATGAATTACTTAATCCACGGGTTTCTGAGGAAAACGGTTAAACAATAGAACGCGAAGAGCATAACTCGGAAACCCGTGGTATAAATGAGCCATGTAATATCACATCTAGGTCGTTGATTATTGCACGGCTCCTGAAATGAATAAAACTACAGCCCATATTTAAAGTGTGCAACATCTCTTATATGCGTGTGTTATTTCATAGTTCATAGCTTTTGCATAAATTCTGCTATATAAACAATACAGAGAGATCAAAATAAAAGAATGCAATCATGTTACAATATATTTTATTGTTAAAACGCCTAAGTGGTACAATGGTAAACATGAAAGCATCAAGTGCGGTAAATAGTGGGCTCGATTCCAGGTCAAATCAACTACTTAAACATTGGTATTTGTTGCTTTTCTACTAAACAAACAACATTACAGGTAAAGAACAACGACTAGTTTGCTCGTAATCAGGAATATGTGTCCGAGTAGAGTAGAGTGACATGTCAATCTTTATGCATTTGTTTTAGTGAGTTAACAAGATAAACTCTAACTCTGACTTTTGGTCAAGTAGAATAATTGCACAGTGGAACTTGTGGACTTCGACACCTGAGTATTCCGACATCCTGTGTCACCCGACAAAAAAGTTATGGTCCCAAAGTATTTATGTTAACTAAAATAAACCCTGAGTATTCCGTGGTCCCTTAGTGTGTCAGATTAGACAGGTTCCATTGTACAATCATCGTCTGATCGAAGTGTAAAATGTTCTTGCCATCATATAGCTGGAACAATTGGTATCTTATAGATTAGCGTTAAAAACAATCAATCACTATTTTACATGAGTACTGTAACTCGTACCCATGGTAACCGGTTATTAGTAATAGTCTGAAATGTTCAATATGTAGGTAAAACTTGATTACTTATCTAGTAATCTATCAACATACATAGAATATATAGCATAATTAAATACATTGTTTATTGAATTAAAATCTAGTATGTAATTTCTGACGATTTCAATGTTTTTCATAAATATTTTGTGAAATGCACTGCTGTGTTCTGTTTCAAAATATAATACTCTCTAATCACATCAGTTGTGTAATGGTTAGCGTGACCTCATCGAATCGTGGGTCCTAGCCCTTGTCGGGTGAAGACAAAGACTTATTAAATTGGTAGCTGTTGCTTCTCCGCTTACAACGCAGCATCAAAGAGTAAGATCAAAACTGGTTGACTCGGAATCAGATTCATGTATCCGAGTGATGCAACATGTCTACTTCAGACGAATTGCACTGAAAATTCCTGCTCAGTGCATTGTCTTTTACAAAGCGGCAATTATCATTGTCTCGGCAAAATGTAAATTATTCTGGCCATGATATAGCTGAAAAATTGTTCAATTAGCATTTAACAATATTCACTTACTTACTCATTTGAATGTTCCCTGTATGATATATGATATATCTACTTGTTCCTATTTTCAGGTATTTAACATATTAATTTTACATAGACAATGTAATCAAGAACCGACCAATTAGCTTTTACGGGAGGGAAGTTGTTAATTTTACCCTAGCCTGAAAATATTTTTACTCAGATTTTTATTTCTTACCATTAAATATCAATATTTTTTTGCAATATTATAAAACAAATTATCTTTCCAAACATCAGGGGTAGATGATTTAATTTTTGCATTTTTCAGATCAATTATTTGTGTCAGTATACAAAATATCCCCCCTTTTAAAACTAAATATAATGATCATCCATTAATATAAACAATAACGTATAGCGATAAGTGTATATAATATCATACACATGGTTATTCTACTAAATAGGAGATCTACATTCGTTTATCAAGTCAACCTAATTCCTGACTCAATTGTCCTTTATGTAGAACAATTTAAAACGTGTGTACTAAATAATCATAAATACATTGCTATCACGTGATCATTTACCTTCCTCTTTTACAATTTGCCTGATGTTGTGATATTTCGTAAGAAAACTTTATTTTCATGTAGCTTGCAGGTAATGTATGTTGTTACTATGTCAAATATATATTATAATTGTCATATTATTTTCTCATTTAAATAAGTCAGTTGTTCAGTAACGTATTTAAACTGCAGTAATTTTATATTTTATCAATATGGTCCCGTAGCTTTAGTACACAACACAACTAAAGTAATACGTTATTTTTAGGTAATGTATTTTGTTATTATATCAAACATTTATTATAATTGTCATATTTTTGTTCTCATTTAAATAAGTAATTTGTTCAGTAATCTATTTAAACTGCAGTAATTTTATATGTTTATTTATATGACCTCGTAGATTCAGTTCACTACACAAACGCTGGCATGTATAAAACATGAACTTTAGAATTAATATGCATTTATATTTAAATACTCTAAAAGTTGTCGAACAGGATCAAATCATTGGATAATTTATTATAGTGTTTTGTACCGAGATGAATGTACATTCGATCCGGTTGTGAAAAACGATAGGACCTAAAATATCGACATTTATTTGCAAACCAGGAGAGCGATGCCGACTCCAAGGAGCCTCTCATTTCAATTATGGGCACTAACTTTTAAGATAAAAGATCAAAGTGTAAAAATGGAATGTCACCCGACATGTTCTAAGCATATATAGTTATGTATCTAATAAAAAAAGGTAGGTACATAATTTAATACACAGGACGCATTTCTGGAATAACCATCTTCAGGTATACTGAAAGTCAAATGATTGGAATAACCTTCGTCAGGTATACTCAAAGTTAAGTGATTGGCATAATTTAATACACAGGACGCGTTTCTGGAATAACCTTCATCAGGTATACTGAACGTCAAATGATTGGAATAACCTTCATCAGGTATACTGAAAGTCAAATGATTGGAATAACCTTCATCAGATATACTGAACGTCAAATGATTGGAATAACCTTCGTCAGGTATACTCAAAGTTAAATGATTGGAATAACCTTAATAACTTAAATGTTTTGGAAGCAGAAATACCAAAGAGCCTAAACAATATAGCCAAAACCGGCTAAGGTCACCTATACCCGAAGGTGGAGAACCTTAGATGAATAATACATGCATATTTAGGAAACAGTAAATATATATATATATGATTAAGCATGTCAATACCGAAGAACTGACCACTGGGTTGATGATATATTCGGGGACTAATAGTCTACCAGCGAAGGTTGCATTATAAAAGAAAATATTGATTCAAAATCATGAATTTAAACTATTAACCGTAATGGTTAATACAATTAAAAGTACTTATGACAATTAGTAATTGACTTGGTTTGGCTTATTGTGATTAATGCTATTTTCAACAATACTTCAGTTAATACAAACAATATATTACAGGATATCAACATCATGTCAAGTTATCCATCTTTCTGTGGTATATGTCATATCCGCCATATTTCTAAGCCATCAGAAGTTTGGTGTCCAGATTGTGAAGAAGGAATATGTGCAGAATGCATTGGATATCACTGTTCAGTGAAGCCGTCAAGAGGTCATACCACGACACCTATAGCGGAATACCGGAAGCTACCGTCGTATGTGTTAGAAATTAAAGAACATTGCAGCGAACACAACGGAAAGTTCCAATTATACTGCAAGAAGCATGGATGTCCGTGTTGTGGGATTTGCATAATGGAAAATCATAGAGAATGTTTGGATGTTGCTGTTTTGGAGAATATAATTAAAGATGTGAAGAAATCAGACATATTTAATGAGATCGAACAATTGATTAAGGAGATGATTGAAATTATTGGTAAAATTAGACAAAGCAGGGAAACCAACTCAAGTGCTGTTAGAGAACAGAAAATAATAATTGAGAATGAAATAGGAGAATTCAGGACAAAAATTAATAATCACTTGAACCATTTACAAGAAGATATGATGAAAGAAATTACTGAAGCTGAAAAACAGTTAACAGATGAAACACGTGACCTAATGGTATCTTTAAATGAGAAACAGAAAGAACTGACCGAATACCAGGCAAATATAGTCAACATTAAAAAGTATGCATCAGACCTGCAAGCATATTTAGCCGTAAAGCAAACAGAGAAAGAAGTAGAAACATACGACACGTATTTACAGTCAATAATAAACAGCGATAGTCTAAATCAAACCAAACTATCATACAAGATAGACACCGGTCTAAAGACTTTAGCTACTAGCATTCAAAAGTTTGGCGAAGTAGTTGTTGAATCAAAACATTGTGAGTTGAAATTTCCTAGAAAAAAAGATAAACAAGCCCAGATGATGATAGCCGACCTATCTCCATCCATGTCAGTTGACAATATACAGCTGAATCAGAAACAGAAGATAAACATCAAGGGGAATAAAATCAGAGGATGTTCTTTACTTCCAGATAGTAGAATGGTATTGTCATGTTGGGGTACTAATACTATCAGCTTTATCAACAACGAAGGAGTAGAATTATTCCAGATAGGTAAAGATAAAACAGGATCCGATACTTATGATACAGTTTATATTAAAGATAACAATAGCGTTGCTGTATCATCTGGAGAGGACAGTAATAGATGTATAACAATAATAGACATAGAAGGACAGAAAATCCTGACAACTATCTCCATGGATACGGAGAGTTATGGCATGGCTGTTAGAGGTAGTACAATATATTACTGTGCAGATGATAATGGACTAAAGATGTTAAACCTTTGTGACAAATCTGTAAGTGATGTCATCAACAGTGATATGTCTTACGTTTATTACGTAGCTACATCTGATGACAAACTTTACTACACAAACACTCACACACATACCGTAACATGTTGTGATTTACATGGTACAACACAATGGGAATTCAATGATGAACGTGTTCTACGGTGTCCACTTGGTATCTCTGTAGACAATGATGGGAACGTGTATGTCGTCGGTTTATATTCTAAAAACGTCGTGGTTATCTCCCCTGATGGACAACGTCATAGACAACTATTGTCTGACAAGGATGGTCTAGTAAATCCACGTCTACTTGAATATGACAGGTCTACCAACAGGTTATTCGTTGTAAACGTAAATGAATCTGCTTTTCTGTTTGATGTTACAGTGGGACAGTAGAGAAGAAGTAGAACATTAGACACCATTTTAGTGAATTATTTGTATCATAATACAACAAGTCAAATATTATCTTACCATTTATCATTTTATAGTAATGTTTATACTTGTAGTACATTTCTGATGTGGTATTTGTACTAGTGATTATATAAGCTAATTAGAAAAAAAAATACATTTTTCTGACGAGTTGCAATCTTCATTACGAGAAAGGGAACAGCTCCATGTCCAATTTATGAACGAAAAAATTAAGCATTGATGGCCATTAACTCCACCAATATCAACAAAACGAACAACCACCTCTCATCTTTACTGAACACAAACATACCACGACATATGATACTGGATATCCAGGCCCGTGATTCGGACAGGTACATACATTTGGCGGGATTAAACCTGTTAATAGGATCCCAACCCTCCCCTCTAGATAACTGGATCTCCAACGACAATACGTGTAGAACGTATTGATTTGCTTTCATTTATCTCGTTATCAGTCAGTAGGTAAAAATGTTAACTTCAGTGCGCTCGATTTGTACCCGTTGCAAGGTGTACTTGCATAATTTGACTTCGTAAAAGTGTATCGGGTACTTAAGGCACTTCGGGTACACCGGCCTCCTCTGCCAATAAATACTGACCTCCATTGTACAACTGCAATATTGTCGAAAGTGGAGTACAGTTACAAACCCGATGATAAGCTATGAATGAGGAAAGGACCGGTGCCATATGGTATTTTGACCCCCATGGTAAATTGACCCCGGGGTCAATTTTTGTCATTGTATTTTGAACCCCCTGATGGTAAATTGACCCTCCTAATTTCTACCAAAAGAGAGGGTTTGATATACCATAGGTAAGGGGTCAAAATACCATGGGTATGGGGCTCAATATACCATGGGTAGGAGGGTCAAAATACCATGGGTAGGAGGGTCGATATACCATGGGTATGGGAGTCGATATTCCATGGGTAGGGGGGTTGAGATACCATGGGTAGGGGGTCGATATTCCATGGTTAGGGGGTTGATATTCCATGGGTAGGGTAGGAATCGATATACCATGGGTAGGGGGTCAAAATACCATAGGTAGGGGGTCAAAATACCATGGGTATGGGGGTCGATATTCCATGGGTAGGAGGGTCGATATTTCATGAGTAGGGGATCAAAATACGATAGGTAGAGGGTCAAACTACCATGGGTATTGGGTTGATATACAATGGGTAGGGGGTCGATATACCATGGGTATGGGGGTCGATATACCATTGGTAGAGGGGTCAAAATACCATGGTAAAAGGGGGGGTCGATATACCAAAGGTAGGGGCAAAATACCATGGGTTGGGGGTTGATATACAACGGGTAGCGGGGTCGATATTCCATGGGTAGCGGGGTCGATATTCCATGGGTAGGTGGTTCGATAATCCATCGGTAGAGGGGTCGATATACCATGGGTAGGGGGTCAAAATACCATGGTAAAGGGGGGTCTTTATACCATAGGTAGGGGGTTAAAATACCATGCGTAGGAGTATTGATATTCCATGGGTAGGGGACTCGACATTCCATCGGTAGGGGGGTTGATATACCATGGGTAGGGGGTCAAAATACCATGGGTAGGGGGTTGATATACCATGGGTAGGGGGTCGATATACCATTGGTAGAGGGGTCAAAATACCATAGGTAGGGGGTTGATATACAACGGGTAGGGAGGTCGATATACCATGGGTATTGGGGTCTATATTCCATGGGAAGCGGGGTCGATAATCCATGGGTAGCGGGATCGATATTCCATGGGTAGGGGGTTCGATAATCCATCGGTAGGGGAGTCGATATACCATGGGTAGGGGGTCAAAATACCATGGTAAAGGGGGGCGTCGATATACCATAGGTAGGTGGTTAAAATACCATGGGTAGGGGGTTGATATTCCATGGGTAGGAGGTTCGATATTCCATCGGTAGGGGGGTTGATATACCATGGGTAGGGGGTTAAAATACCATGGTAAAGGGGGG
>MJUT01035981.1:70686-86087 GCA_002080005.1 Gigantidas platifrons
GGTACACAAGACGAAGACAAACAAAACAAAAACAATCTAGAGAAACTGGCAACATATGGTACACAAGACGAAGACAAACAAAACAAAAACAATCTAGAGAAACTGGCAACATAGGGTACACAAGACGAAGACAAACAACACAAAAACAATCTAGAGAAACTGGCAACATAGGGTACACAAGACGAAGACAAACAAAACAAAAACAATCCAGAGAAACTGGCAACATTGGGTACACAAGACAAAGAAAAACAAAACAAAAACACAATGAAATATGTGTTGGACACCACTATGCGGAACCAAACACAAATAACGTAAACAAGACATGAGGTTTCATACAAGCAACATAATCTACTGTTGAATGGGACAGTGATGGAAGGATATCTACTCAGGACTTTGCCGAGTTAATATCAGATGAGAAGCTGGATTATAGGATTTGGTCTATTTGCATGTGAGGCTCAGTATCACAGGTCATGTATAAAGAAATATCTCGAAAATCCAGGGAAATGCCGAAATCAGGACTAATACCAAAATATGTTAAAAACCGATAAAGACACGGTCCATAGAATGACTCTGGATACAAGTCATTCTTCTAAAAACAAGTTGCAAAACCAAGTCAGTTTCGAGAAGTCTATATTGAAAACAAGAAAAAGTTAGGTATGCAAATCCCCGTTACAGTGTGAACATTAACTAGGTTTATCTGTATGCTTAAAACTAGAACATATTGTTACCAAGCAAGTCAGCTGTGATGGCTCTATGTCCTCCCATGTAATAAATCATTTTCTTCTTACAAAATAAAATTTGTCTCTTAAACTGGAAATTACATCAATTATTATAGTATTATAACGTAATGTTTTTTCATATTAGCCTAGTTATAGGTTCGAGTCCTGCTGTATTGGCCTGAGGTGCAGACGAAGGTCAATACAGCAGGCCGAGAATCTATAACTAGGCCAATATGAAAAACATCACGTAATGATACCTTCCTCGGGACTCTTCCTTGCGATTGTCCAAACGTCTAGCGGATTCCGATCTAGCTGTTATTGGACTGACCGGAATCGGGACAACACGGAAAATATCCGTATTGGATTGGTTTTTGTCGTATTGGCCCAATGAAAGTTTTTATATTGTATTGACAGATTTGATCATATAAAGGCTAATAAATCAAAGTTAATTAATAATATCGTCAACACGTTGATACAACTATTAACATCACATTGTTTCATGGCTTCATTCACATGTATCCAACTTTTCAAAAAATATATTACAAGTTAAAATATAAAAGTTGGATAAACGAGATCAAATGCAATAAAGTACAAAGTACACTTAATTAAATCTTGGGTTGCGTGACAGATGAATAAGAGGACTAACGTTTGGACCAGGACAATGTATACATGTCTATGATTATGTGCAACAGTGAACATTTTTTCAATACATTTCATTTAAAAATGATAACAAATAAAAATGTATTTTGCTATTTTTGACTGAAATTAAAATTTAATTGGATATATTATTTCTTTATATTTCTTTATGAGTCTTTCTCTAGAATAACTTTATGAAAATTCAAATTGAAATTGTATATAATGTACCATTATTGACAATATTTTATCATCTTCCTCCTGACTTTAACATCTTCTTAATATGGTAAATAAGTATGTAAAGTTAAACATGTATCACTCGTTTAATAAATTGTTGTAACATAAATACACAGTTTTCCTTTGATGTTTTTATGCAGTAATCAGCTTAAAAATAGTGAACTTTTACAAGCCATGGTCTAACATGAAGATCTTGATGTTATTCCATGATTTTGACGTCACATGAGAATAATAGTTAAGTTTCTATGGAAGTGGGAGGAGCTTAAGTCATGGTCTAATATAAAGATCTACATGCTATGCCATGGTTAACGCGGACCTCGACGAAAGCACCCAACATTGATTTTTGTTACACACCATATACCATGGATCTTGTTCATGAACTTATTTAAACCAACTCATCCTTCGGATTCGTTGGTTTAGATAAGTTAATTCGTAAGATCCATGGTAAATATAATACTTATTGTTCGCTTCCGGTGACAGATGACATTATAGTTGATGAATTTTAAAACTGCATATTTCATGTTATTATTGTATATCTTTAAAATTCAAATGATTACGTTGCAATCTTATCTGTAATTAAACAATAAATATATTCTTTCTAAACTTTGAAAACATGCCTAATTATATGCACACCATGAGATTGAGCTTGTTTCGTTTAACTGTGCAATATTGTGTCACAACGGTTTATTATAAATAAAACCAAAATCTCAGCAATGAAACTCCAATCAAACCCGTCTTATGTGATCTTCCAAGGGAGGATTGAAATATGGTCACATAAGACAGGTGGTCGCTAAATACAGGATTAATTAATATAAAATGCACTGTGAAGCGACATTAAAATTAAGGTCACATAGTAAAAGTTATTTGTTAATAGAGGTTGTCACTAAAGCAGGTTTGGATGTATAGCTTACTTAAAAAAAACAATGTTATTAGCCTATGGATATGTACATCTTATATCATAACAAACTTTATATATTACAATTAATTTGTCGTGGAAAACATTTTGGATAAATTATGGTTTTGCATAGACGATCTTCTTCTTACCCTTCGCGAGCACCTGAGTTTTGGTGGGGTCCGTATTGCTCATCTTTTCAGTTTTTTGGTTGTCCTGAGTTCCATGGTGTGATGTCCGTTACCATTTTCACATAAAAAATGACGTTTGGTTCGTCTTTAGTTGTTTGTAGGAGGGCTCGTGCCTTATTTACGTTATTTGTAGGAGGGTTCGTGCCTTATTTACGTTATTTGTAGGAGGGCTCGTGCCTTATTAACGTTATTTGTGTTTGTTTTCGCATAGTGGTCTTCAACACATTATTGTGTTGTGTTTTTGTTTTGTTTTTCATTCTTTTTGATTGTCCCTTCGATATTCTCTAACGTTTATTCGCGATACATAATTTGTTCAATCCATATCTTGTATCTTGTCATTAATATAGGTATTGATCACGTAAGTGATATTTACCGAGACAAGACGACATAAAAGGCTTCCGGTATGAAGTGTCGCCAACATCACGTTGGAAATAGAATAATAAGTAAAATTGTGGAGCTTTCTCAATTAAATAAAGCTATTATGTGCTTTTGACCTCAGAAATATATAGCTAAGTAGGCGTTCCATACATTGATATTCGACTGATTCCCTTTCAGTACTCTGATAGAGGAACTGTTTTTAATGTATTAAGGTGCCCACTTATGTAGTCGATAGCCGCTTACGTTTTGATCAACGGTGTACGGTAATCTGTTATATAATGTGTAACTCCATTACCTCTATTATATATTCCACATTCAGGTATACAGAAGTTGATAGTTCTTATACTCGAGCATAACAATCAAAATTATACAAAAATGAGACAACTAAAGCGTTGATCGAAGCACATTTTCAACATGAAGCGCTACCGCGCTTCATTGAAAATGTACTTCGGTCAACGCTTTCATACCCCAATGAACTTCAAAAGAATGCATTCAATTCTTAAATAATATCAACACAAAGACAAAACAAACAAAAACACAGGAAGAAGTCTGGATATTAACGTTCAATTATATAATATTGTGGCTTATTGTCTTTCAAGTGATATATTTATAATGACAGTGTAGTATTCTTCAGCTTTTAATCGTTTAGGAAACTCGCTTGCAGATTTAAAAAAAAATATGTAATTCCAATACAACAAAAATATATTTCAGAAGCTCCTTCCCTACAAACAAAGACCAATACCAACTTCCGTTATCTTTCAGAAAACGCTAAATTAAGTGTTGTATTTCCGACAACCATAATATAAATATATGAGGTATACAATAACAGTGATGCCATGTAAAACCAGTTTATCTTGAAATTGTTTTTTTTTTTTTTATATCAACTTCTTTATTGCCTTTAAACATGACATGTTTGTGACATATTCAAAACAAAACAATAAATATCTTATTGTACAATAACAATAGGATTGGACAGCAAGTTATACCAACTTATGTGAAGTCCTCTCCTTATAAAATATACACATGAATTAATGACAGCAAAACAAAACACTAACAAAAATTTAGACATATAAAATTTTGACACTGATAAGAAGAAAGTAAGAAGAACAGGTGACAAATTGCTGACTTAGCCCTAAAATCTTTTAGATTGATTTATAAAAGTTCGAACTTTTCCAAATATTTTGGAGTTGACGTCACAACTATAATCATCATTCCCAAAGAGTAAAGTTTCAATATTGATATTGATATCGTCGCAATTACTAAAAAGTGTTCTTCTTTCGTTCTGAAAGGACATTCCAGAAAATAATGTAGAGCATATTCAAAAGAAGCACCGCAATTACATTTATAATTATTTAAAATTTGTATTCTTGACAGATCGGCATTGAGTGGGCTGCATTGGTGTCTAAGTCTAGTGTGTAATATATTTAGTTTCCGTGGGCCTTCATTATAATACTTTGCGGGTTTATAGATATCACCTTTCACTCTATTTTTAAGCGAAGATAATGTTGGGGAATTTCTAATAGATATGTCTAGAGTGTTCCAAAGCGAAACGGTAGATGGAATAAATGAGCTTGCTGATGTTCTCAGTCTGCATCTGAGTGGAACATAATTCTGATTATTTCTAAGGTTATAATTATTTACATCTGATGTCACTGGAGTTAAACAATTAAATAAATAAGGAGGGCATAATGTGTTATGAATTTTGTAAAAGATAGTTAATTTACGATTTTTCCACCGATTGGCTAAAGTTTCCCATCCAGCCTCAAAATATTATGAATCCTTACTGGCAAATTTTGTTAAACCTGTTACAATTCGTGCCGCTTCTAATTGTAGTTTTTTCTTCTTCTAATTTTTCAATGCCCCGTTCATAGCACCCATCCCACATTTCACATGGATATTCTAGTACTGGTCTGATAAATGTAAGATATATATTTGAGAATGCATGTTTAGATAAAGTAAATTTTAATTTGAAGAACATTTACTTGTTTTAATGATGTAGCTATGTTTTCAATATGTACAGTCCAGTTTCCATCAGATACAAAAGTTACACCCAGATGTTTATGATTGTCAACAAGCTCAACTGATTCGTTATTAAATAGTATGTTTAATTCAGGAATATTAGTATTATTTGATATTATAAGGGCTTTAGTTTTTTTTAGGGTTAAAGTCTACAAGACATGTTTTTTCCCATTGATCCAATATTTCTAAATCATTATTTATCTGTTTGCATTAAATAAAAATGTTGGCCAGAGTATGACAATGAAGTGTCGTCAGCAAACAGTCTCGCCAAATTGCCTAGGTTATCTGTAATATAATAATACAAACACTAAAGGTCCAATTACAGATCCTTGGGTTACACCTGTTTTGACGAGACCAGAATCTGAGAGTTCATTATTTTACAAACACAAATTGCCTTCTATCACTTAGATAATTTTTAAACCAATTGGGTTATTTTTTGTCATAATAAAAGGGTTGAAATGAATGTTTGCTTTATTGTGACAGTGTCATAATACCACTTTTCACATTAGCTTAATAAAGCTATTTAAGCCACTCCCCTGTCATAATAGCACTGTTCACATTAGCCGAATAAATCTATTTAAGCCACACCCCTGTCATAATAACACTTTTCACATTAGCCTAATAAAGCTATTAAGCCACACCCCTGTCATAATAGCACTTTTCACATTAGCCCAATCAAACTATTTAAGCCACAGCCCTGTTATAATTACACTTTTCACATTAGCCTAATAAAGCTATTTAAGCCACGCCTCTTACTCAGCACGAAACGGATGGAAAGATTCGTTAAATCTCGTCGTTCCCCGTTTCTAAGCCTCCCCACATAATTTCTATATTTACCGTCAATACACCAATATCATTATATCAGATTGTAGTCACTGTTCGCGTTTACATTTCATAAATTCTTTTTATTTTAGACATTCGAATCAGGTTCCATAGGAATGGTGAACACGTGATTTTCCTAATATGGTGCAGACTTGACGGAGGGGTTATACGTGAGCGCCCCAGACCGAAACAGGTGATAGTTTAGAAAGTGTTGACCAAAGCATGTAATTAACACTGACACACTTTACTACGATCAATTATCTTTATGACAACATGGAGGAAATAGAAATAAAACCTTCCGTTCGGTTAATGGCACCTTGTGGGCATTAGTAGTAACACTTAATCTCCAACTTGGTCGTGTCTTCTAATTTGCACGATTGAGATAAAGCGACCAATAGTCACGCATTGTCCCTATGTATATTCCTAAACTTAATGACTGTGTATCGTGAGATGTAGTCATAATTATGTCAAATAATTGAAACCAATCCACTAATTTTTTTTATCAAATGTAAATGAATAACGGAATAAATATAATATGAGAAGAAACTATGACAACAGATATCAAAGTAATGCAGCGTTATGTTTTTTTCAAACAATTCAACATGTCTAATAAATTATAGACTTGTGCTATAATTCTGATTTGGTTTGGTCTAAGGCATTTAGCTTAAACATATTTTATTTAAGAATTGAATGCATTCTTTTGAAGTTTCATTCGGGTATGAAAGCATTGATCGAAGTACATTTTCAATGAAGCGCGGTCGCGCTTCATGTTGAAAATGTAGTTCGATCAACGCTTTCATACCAATGAAACTTCAAAAGAATTCATTCAATTCTTATAATTATATTTAAATCACACCAAAATTTAATATAGTTGAATTTTTCGTTGTGAATTTTATTTGTGTTAGATTATTTGCTGTTGGAAATTACTACGCCATTGATTGTTTACATCTGACGTCGTCATGGAGGCACGTGCAAGTTCAGGTTTGAGTTTCATTCTGATTTGAAACATCTCTTTTATAATCATGTGACCACTTCATAACTAATCATATTGTAACATTTCAATGAAACACGGAAGTAATGTAATTATTAATTAATAAATATAGTACAATAACATAAATTGTAATATGATACAATATAAATAATTAAAGGGATTCGAAAACAAGTTTAGAAAAACTTATATTAGTAAGTAAGTAAGTAAGTAAGTAATTACTTTATTTCAAGAGGATAACACAGTTAGCAACAATAAGCTAATCTTCCCTGTGGCCCTCAAAACAATAATAATCAAATACAGCAAATACAATTTCAAACAATACATTTACATATTGATATTCACAACAAAATATCACAATCTGAGTATAATCAAGGATAAATCCTCGGTATAATGAATATAATCATTCGTTATTTTGTTTTGACATTAAATAATCTGTATATTTCTTTTTGAATAGATCTATATCTTGAATTAATTTTAAATTAGGAGGTAAAGAATTCCATAAAATAGTTCCGGAGTAGTGAAAAGTTCGTTTCATCAAATTAGAATTTGGTCTTGGAACGAACAAATTTCCCTTTGCAGATGATCTTAATGAATAAACATTAGAATTTGTATTCGTATCAAATAGATTACACAAATAATCAGGAGCAGAATTATTTATACATTTATACATTAAAACACTTTTATGATATTCTAATCTATTTTGAATAGACATCCAACCAAGTTTTTTAAATAATTGAAGAGATGGTATATCATATTTTGCATTAAGAATAATTCTTGCTGCACGCTTTTGTAGTTTACATAGTTTTTTCAAGATTCAAATTTGTGGTTTCTCCCCATACAGTACAACAATAATCAAACAGTGGTAGAATATATCCATTATAGTACATGATTAAACCTTCAGTAGGTAAGTATGTTCTCAAACGACACATCAATCCAAGCCTTGATGAAATCTTTGAAACAATATTATTAATTTGCTGACACCATGACAAACAATTATCAATAGTAATTCCAAGTAATTTTTCATATTTTACATCGTTTTATAAAACATCGTCATAAAAAATATTAAAATCAGACTCAAGATATTGTATCTTTCTAGATGAACCCATTATCATTGATTTTGATTTCATAGTATTTATAACCATATCATTACTAGTACACCATTCCTGTACCTTTTCCATATCTTCATTCAACATAATGTTAATGTCAGATATGGAATGAGATGAGAAGTGTATAGTGGTATCATCCGCATACAAATCTGACATACTATGGTCTACATAAAGGGGTAAATCATTTATATACAAAAGAAAAAGCAAGAGACCTAGTATGCTTCCTTGTGGTATTCCATATCTAATATTTTGTGCAGATGATTCATAATTATTGATACTTACTTTTTGAGATCTTTCCGACAAATATGATCTAAACCAATTTAAAGATAAGTCATCAAGTTTTAACTTTTAACTTTTAACTTTGATAATAAAATAGTGTGATTAACCATGTCAAATGCCTTTTTAAAATCAAGAAACAAAACCCCTGTGTAATTCCCTAGATCCATTTCTTTTAGAATATGATCAACAATTTTAGTTAAAGCTGTCACACAAGAATGCTTAGATCTGAAACCAGATTGATTCGGATGAATCAGTTTGTATTTGATTAAATATTCATAAATCTGTGCATAAACTATTTTTTCAAATAACTTAGATAAGCTAGGAAGTACTGATATGGGTCTATAATTGTTCATATCTGCAATATCTCCTGATTTATAAAGTGGGGTTACTCTAGCCAGCTTAAGTTTTGAAGGAAAGTTTCCAGTGCAAAGACTTAAGTTAAAAATGTGGGTTAACGACTCGTAAATAACAGTAGCTGACATTCTCAAAATATTAGGACTTATATCATCCAAACCACTGGATTTGTGAATATTCAACTTCAAAAGTTCAGTAAGTACTTCTTCTGGTAGTATGCAAGTATATGAAAATGTATTTTCGAGCCAAAGCTTGGAACTAACCCAATTATCTAATTTTTCAGTGGACGCATTCAAGTTGGAATTTTTGATGATGCGTTCGACCACTGACAAAAAATGGTTATTAAAATTATTACAAATGTCTTCAATATTATCATATTTTTTACCATCAATATTTATACATTTTATATGACATTTTGATACTGAGTTTATGTCCTTTAAGTGTTTCCATAATTCACCTACATTATTACCAGATTTAATAGCCTCAGAAAAATAATTAGCTTTACTGGTTCTAATGGATGATGTCAATTTGTTTCTATATTTTTTTAAATTCTCGGTATCTTTTATACCATGATAATAATCCCTTTGCTGACGTAGGTCGGCAAATTCTTTTTTATGCCATTTGGGCTGTTTATTTTTCCTCACTCTTTTAGAAATTAAAGGGGCATGCTTATTAAGGGTATAAATGAACTTGTCATACCACCAGTCAAGAGCTAGATCTGGGTCGGTGATCTGTAATACTAAATTGAAATTATGTTTTTTCAAGTCCCGAAGAAATAGTTCTTCATCGAAATTTTTAAAATTTCTATATCTAATTACAGTATGCTTATTAATACGTGGTTCGCTCTTATTGCTTTTACCATATTTTACTGAACAACTGACAGGATAATGGTCACCTGGACAGTAAGTAGAAACACGTACTAGCAGGACTTCTTCTGGTCGACTTGTATAGATGTGATCTATTAAAGTTACGCTCTTTCTGGTAACTCGAGTTGGATCATGGACTAATTTATTATCAAGGTCATATGTTGATAAAATAGTTTCCCAATTACTTGGCAATGGTTTCAAATAATCTATATTGATATCACTAGTAATAAGTACATAATCATTCTTAGCAAAAGCATTAGTCAGTTCCTTGTCGAAATGTTGATACCACGACACATTGCTGTTAGGAGGTCTATATATAAAACACAATAAAAAGGACTTTTGATGTTTTGGAAATATTTCAAACCACATAGATTGAGTATTTTCTGATTCTAATTCTACTCTCCTTTCATACTTTACATAATCATGAAAATACACAATCCAGCCTCCCCCATTTTTGTTCGTTCTATCTTTTCTATTGTATGTAAAATTATCTAAATCCAATTCACGTGAATTCATTTTGCATTTTTCTTCATTTAAGAATGTTTCACACATACCTAATATATGTGGTTTAAACTCATCTTTCATATTACCAATATTATATTTGATTTCATCCAATTTTGGTAGAATATGTTGAATATTTTGACATGTTATTTTAAGACCTTTTGAATCTGTATAGCCATAAATATTATGTTTATTAATTCGTTTCTATGGCATTTGATGCCACTTTCAACAATATTTCAGTGATATTGTGGCGGTCACTGACAAACTTGGTCACATAATGATATATCCAGTACATCTCGCCATGAGCGTGATTCGAATGCACTAATTGTATACCTAATTGTAAATCCAACTACCATACGATCACGACGACCAGAACAGTTAATTATGTTATGTTAATTCAATGTGTATTCAAATATACATTTATAATTCTGATTTCTTTATGTTTTATATTTTTGTTTTCAGTTAACCAATTTAAAGTTAGAACATCATCTCCTCTATATAAACAATATACACATACAGTTGAACATACGTACACAAGAGTTACAATATTAATTAATAGCAAAGACATGAAATGTACGGATGAAATACGATTTACTATTTTCCCAATGACAAATCGAACCCACCTTTACTATAACTGAATCATATAGAACACACCTTTACTATAACTGGATCATATAGAACACACCTTTACTATAACTGGATCATATAGAACACACCTTTACTATAACTGGATCATATAGAACACACCTTTACTATAACTGGATCATATAGAACCCATCTTTACTATAACTGGATCATATAGAACACACCTTTACTATAACTGGATCACATAGAACACACCTTTACTATAACTGGATCATATAGAACACACCTTTACTATAACTGGATCATATAGAACGCACCTTTACTATAACTGGATCATATAGAACACACCTTTACTATAACTGGATCATATAGAACCCATCTTTACTATAACTGGATCATATAGAACACACCTTTACTATAACTGGATCAGATAGAACACACCTAAAGTAAAGATAATCGATAAGTTTTAAAACTGAATTATTAATGCCATAAAGGTAGTTTTTTTTTTAAATCACGTTACAAAATATATAATTCGAAAGTTATGTTATGCATAAAGTTAGGTATAAAGAGTAATGCTATGCACAAATTTATGTATTAAGAGCTATGCTATGCATAAAGTTATGTATTAAGAGTTATGTTATGTATAAATTTATGTATTAAGAGTTTAAAGTTACGCATTAAGAGTTATGTTATGCATAAGGTTATGTATTAAAAGCTATGTTATGTATACAGTTATGCATTAAGAGTTATGAAATGTATAAAGTTATGTATTAAGAGTTATGTTATGTATAAAATTAGGTATTAAGAGTTATGTTCTGCTTAAAGTTATGCATTAAGAGTTATGCTATGCTTAAAGCTATGCATTAAGAGTTATGTTATGCATAAAGCTATTTATTAAGACTTATGTTATATATAAAGTTATGTATTAAGAGTTATGTTATGTATAAAGTTATGCATTAAGAGTTATGCTATGCATAAAGTTATGCATTAAGAGTTATGCTTTGCATAAAGGTATGTATTAAGAGTTATGTTATGTATTAAGTTATGTATTAGCGAGCACAGATAGCTCTACAGCAACATGGGCATGCAACACACAATTGGGTCTGCCTAATAATGAGATTGAAATCCTTTCGTCCGGAAGTTGATAAAAGTTGGCGTGTAATATATTACAAAAGTCAAAGTCGATAGATGGTTGTCTTAAGTATTTTTTCCGGAATTTTTTTTATGTCAACAATAAAAAAAACTTTATATTTTGTGATATTCAACTTTCACTCAAATATATACACACTGGCCAGAGTTATGTTATGCTTAAAGTTATGTATTAAGAGTTATGTTATGCATACAGTTATGCATTAAGAGTTATGTTATGTTTAAAGTTATGTATTAAGAGTTATGTATACATTTATGCATTAAAAGTTATGTTATGTATAAAGTTATGTATTAAGAGTTATGTTATGTATAAAGTTATGATTTTTGAATTGATTTTTGGTGTTTTAACGCCACTTTCAACAATATTTCAGCTATATCATGGCGACCAGTCTTGGTGGTGGAGGAAGCCGAAGTACCCGGAGAGAACCACCGACCATGGGCAAGCAACTGGTAAACTTTATCACTTGCGGCTGCGAGTCGAGTGCACCCTTTTTGTAATTTACAAAGCCGGGCGCGAACCCACGCCGTATTGGTGATAGGCTTGTATGAGTTGTTAGATCCAACGACCTAACTCATTGAGCCACCCGGGCACCTATAAAGTAAGAGTTATGTTATGTATAAAATTATGCATTAAGAATTATGCTATGCATACAGTTATGCATTAAGAGTTATGCTATGCATAAATGTATGTATTAAGAGTTATGCTATGTATAAAGGTATGTATTAAGAGTTATGCTATGCATAAAGTTATGTGTTAAGAGTTATGCTATGTATTAAGATATTTTCTTTTAGTGTTCACACATGTATATTGCAACATGCATTATTTCACATTAATACTTTCTCTGACATTACACTATTATTTGGACAGTTGGGTTATTTTCTAGAATCTACATTCTTATGTATGAACTTAAATCTTTTGCTATTTTAGGCTTAAAAACGTGTTTTAAGTATTTTAAGACTTGTGAGTATCAAACGCCTACTGGCATTCTTAAAGTCAAAAATCTTCCATCTAACCACCCGTCCATGGTGACCATAGTACTAAATTGTACAATAATACCCCCAACAATGCTATTTTTTCTCCACCAAAATCAGAATATTTTTTTTCAGCAACATTGGGAATCAGAATATTTGTTTTAGGAAAAAACCATAACCCCCCACCTTTTCAAGTTAAATGGTCGTTCCCTTACACATTTATAGGTACTATATACTGTGTATTTATAGGGTGAGTAATCCACATGTTTGTGTCAATTTTACCCATCCCCGAATAACACTCTCCGAATATCAATTCTTCAAATCTTTCTAAATCAACGTTGGGTGACACAAATAATATGTGATAAATTAAATTATTTTATCATTCGTTTAGAAATACAACGTCAAGTAGGGTGAGGTACATAATTTTATAGTTTAACAAAAATAGCTCAGACATGGACGATAATGGTATGTTTTTCTTACCAAATTTGATACAGGTATAAGATGCAGTACTATTGAAACAAAAGAAGCGGTTTCTTTTTTCCGCTCGAGTATACTGGTGAAGAGCACATAGGCCGTCACCTGAGTACTCATGCCGAAAAAGAAACCCGACATATTCAATACGGACAACTTCTTTTGTTTTAACAATAGTAAGGTATCTAACTTGTACAATAATGATGTTATAATTCATAAAATTAAAAAAAGTCGTGAGAACAGTTTTGCTCGTGGACGAGTTTATCTAATTTTCCTATTGGGGCCCGGGTGGCTCAATGAGTTAGGTAGTTGGATTACCGAACAACTCATAAGGGCCTATCACCAATATGGCGTTGGTTCGCGCCCGGCTTTGTAAATTACAAAAAAAGGTGCACTCGACTCGCAGTCGCAAGTGATAAAGTTTACCAGTTGCTTGCCCATGGTCGGTGGTTCTGTCCGGGTACTCCGGTTTCCTCCACCGCTAAAACTGGTCGCCATGATATAGCTGAAATATTGCTGAAAGTGGCGTTAAGCACAATAAATCAAATTAAATCAATCAAATACTTTTCCTATTACAATAATGGTCAAATTATTAAGCTCGTTCATAAAAACTCCAAAAACATCGGCCTGTATCAGTGGTCTCAAACAGTAGCCTGTAACTGACATCAGAGGCCACATTTACAATAGAATTGCTGTGTGTATTATTGTACAATAACAAATGTTAAGTATTAATGTAACATCGTCACATCCACTTAATATATTTATTCATATCTAATTCCAGAAGTACATTTAAAGGGGCATTATCTGCCAAATCGTAAATTTTTGTTACCAATAAAAATTATCAGGTATGATTGATGTCTTAATAAAACGTGCGTGTGTGTATATAAATTTTATGAAATGTACTGCATCGAGGAAAAATCGTGCAACTGCTTGTGTTTTAAGATCGATCAAGAAATGGACGCCATCTCATTAATTGTTTACGGAGTTTGTTGAATCGTCATTAAATCAGCACAACAATAACTTATTTCTTATTTTTTGTGAATCTGAATTTAGTCGGTGTTAATTATGGACAAAGAACCATGCAAGTTTGCAGTTAATAAGCTACAAAGTACAAATTATTCGTTTTTACCTGTTGAATATGGAAAAAGTGAGGTCAAATTATTTGCTTGCAAGGAAATAAGTAATCGATGGTAATTTTCGTTCTCAAAAGGCGAAAAGTGGTTCGATAAGCTGTTTAATGTGAACTATTTACCTTTATTTCATCACTTTAAAGCTATTTACTAATTTTAAAAACATATAATTTTTTTTGTCGAAATCGTAGCTAATGCCCCTATAAGTGTTATGTAATAGTTATATGGACGTGTCTAATGAATGACACAGAATATCATGATGCAGATAGAACCAGTCTTTGCTTTTTCTCCTTAATGCTACGTGCTTAGCGGAGAAGCAACAAATGCCAATATATTTTCATTTTGTTTTGACCTGATCGGCGCTCGAACCCACGATCTAACCATTACACCACCGATGCCTTTATAAAAAAAAATATCAATTAAAGTAAATTTAAAACTTTGATTTTACACTGAAGTCTATTATTCAACACAATACAATACCATCCATCTTTGTATCAATTTTCTTGTTTCTTTTTGCTATTTGAATTTTAACTTAATTAAAACCTTATAAATGTAACATGACTTTGTCACTAAAATAACTACTGTGAAATCTGATCACGATAGCTGATTAATTCTGGCGGAACATTTTAATGGTGGACTATACAGTAAGAATGGCATCATGGCATCAGACGAGGCAGTTTTAACATACTGTTTTTACATTCTTCTTAATTTCCCGGTTTGTATTTGTTCCTGCACATCAATATTTGATTTTTAAGTTTCGTTTTCTGACTGTTTGGATTTTAATTCCCCTTATATAGATGTCTTGGTGTTCGAATATTAAATATTAAAAATAAATCTTTTGGTAACCGTCTAATGGTGCTATTAAAGACGTATTGGTGAATTACTGTCTTGCTACAAAGAAAATAACAAAGAATATATTCCTTTAAAAAATACCATGGATTACAGCTTAGCAAAACCAAAACAAAAAAAACAATGGACACTATAGGGTCAGTGAATACTCTATTCTAATGTAGTTGTTTAATATTCCTGGTTTGTGATTGGTTAATGCTGTAATTTTTACGGTATCAATTCCACGGTTGAAATAGCCCGAGATATCCTTTTTTTTT
>MJUT01035981.1:109124-137702 GCA_002080005.1 Gigantidas platifrons
GGTTATCATCCCGAGACACCCATATTGGCCTGAGAAGAAGTCGAGGGCCAATATGGGTCGAGGGATGATAACCAGGCCAATATGGAAATGCCCATGTATTAAACTATTTATTATATACTTCCGACATCTGCAGACGTAAACACCGGAAGTTGTTTATTTTGTCTGAAACGCACTAGGGGCACCTAATAACCGGTTATTTTCACGGGGTGTGAAAATATGGACAGTTTACTTCCGGTCATATTGGTCATACAAAAATGCCTTTATTTTAACTAAGTATGTAATAAAAGACAATATAGTAATACAGTCACGTTCTCTGACTGAGCCTATGTTACATAGAAATATAATGATCATATTTAAATCATCAACAGATCATCATGTCTATAACATGAAGCGCTCTCTGTATTTCTCGTCTGTTTTTTTTTTAGACCAAAATGATGTGGATGGTCAAGTATACAATCTTACATGTAAACTACGCCACTGTCAACAATATTATATATAATATTGTTGACAGTGGCGTAGTTTACATGTAAGATTGTATACTTGACCATCCACATCATTTTGGTCTAAAAAAAAAACAGACGAGAAATACAGAGAGCGCTTCATGTTATAGACATGATGATCTGTTGATGATTTAAATATGATCATTATATTTCTATGTAACATAGGCTCAGTCAGAGAACGTGACTGTATTACTATATTGTCTTTTATTACATACTTAGTTAAAATAAAGGCATTTTTGTATGACCAATATGACCGGAAGTAAACTGTCCATATTTTCACACCCCGTGAAAATAACCGGTTATTAGGTGCCCCTAGTGCGTTTCAGACAAAATAAACAACTTCCGGTGTTTACGTCTGCAGATGTCGGAAGTATATAATAAATAGTTTAATACATGGGCATTTCCATATTGGCCTGGTTATCATCCCTCGACCCATATTGGCCCTCGACTTCTTCTCAGGCCAATATGGGTGTCTCGGGATGATAACCAGGCCAATATGGAAATGCCCATGTATTAATCTGTATATATCTCTGGCACGATATGGTTAAAAACAACTCCATTTCGTAGTCTATACAATTTGAATATCGTAATTTTGATTACGTTTGTCAGAAATCGGTGATTGTAATATTTGCAGGGTATATGTGATGACATCAGCAAACCCTTAAGGTGGTACTATACACTTCAGGTAAAATTTGATCTGCTCGTTTAATTTTCTTATTATTTTTTTTGGCAGTGTGTTTGAATATATCAACTGTAATAATATCAAAATTTTAACAGCTATAAATTTACTAGCCACATAGCAGCTTTTCTCTCTGTGGTTTTGATCACCGAGATGCTTGAAATCTGCATACAAACATCATATGATCAAAACGTTCAACTGATTTTAAAGAGTTATATCCCTGTAGTGTATGGTACCCCCTTAAGAGAACTTCCATCAAAGTACAAATGGCTTGTCTTTACCTACATCGTAAGTAATAATCATGTGTCTGCTAAACTCCTTTCATAACGTACGGTTTTTCTAAGTTCTTTTGCAGAAAATATCACCGTAAAACAATGGCGGAATCAGATCAGGTTTTCAAATGCTTCAAATCGTTTCTGCCGCCCCGGTCGAGCTTCGTATCTCTACATCATTCACTTCATTTACTGCCTGGATACGCCACCGGTTTGTTTGATACAGAATAAAGAACATTTTACAAAACGTCGTGTGATATGAACGCTCTACACAATATATGACAATTAATACATGAACCTTCTTTATTAAGAACTTAAAACCACGTTTTGTAAATATACATGGAAAACAAAGTCTGCATATTTTTAATTTAAATACAAAATAATTATTTTATTTTTTTCCCTCCTTTTTCTTATAATTGAAAGATGAATTTATTGAACTATTGCAGTTAACAGTTCTTTCAAGATACAGCTTCTCTTCAAAGTCCATTGTAGTTAATATTGAAAGACTGGAGGGGAAAAGGGGGGGGTCAATAAACATAGTATAATTCATAGTTGTTAGTAGCATTAATATTACAATAATTTGTTTACCTGTTTATTTGTAAAAGTATTACAAAAAAAATTCCTCATATTAAGCAGTTTTGGCTTTCGTTTTGCATAATTCGTTGATGTAATAATATTTCTTTGCAATAAATTAAGCAATAGGATCGGACACAAGTTATTGCAACTTATATTAAGTCCTCTCCCTACATGTATAATACGAATAATAAGTCGTTGTTCCCATTCGTATGTTATCAACTTCACATGTATGTTTTGTTTAAAAACCGTATTGAACATGTCTTCTCCTAATAGACTTATATACTCGAATTCACATGTTTCTCAAGAAACCGTTATACGCTTACCAAAAAAAAAATTAAGAGGCAGGTAGAATTAATTTATATTTGACTATATATTTGACTTGTTCCGAATCATACGTTTTCTACTATTCCTCTTCACCTGTACATCTTGTTTAAAACCATATTGTACCCATCTTCTTCAAAAGTCATATACTCTTAATTCAAATGTTTTTCTAGGAAACTTTCACACGTTTACAATGAACAGACTTACTAAAAGGCAGGTAGAATTAATATAAATAATATTTATTTCACTATATTTTATATATATTTATACTATTTATTTTACTCGTTCCGATTCATACGTTTTTTTTGTTGTTTTTTTTACACTTTTTCACATGTATATTTTGTTTAAAACCATATTGAACACACCTTCTTATACTCAAATTATAAACCTTTTGACGTTCTGTATACAATGAACTGACTAATTGTATGACAGATAGAGAGAATTAATATCAATATTTCACTATTTATTTAACTTTTAATTCTATATAAACAAGTAACTTAAGATATAAATATAATATGTAATCAAAATTAAATATTTAACAAAGTACATACCCAACTGTCGTTAGTATCCATGAGAAAATGTCCTATAAATTAACTCTTTATTAAAGCAGCAATGACAGTGTAGTACTCTCAACATGATACGGTATTTCAGGAATTAATATCTGTTAGACTGTACCCCAAAATGTTTTAAGGTAAACTCCCCCGCTAATAGAGATATGGCAATGGTTTACAAATTCACTGTCATAGTCACGGAAAAGGATTGCGTAAAACACGGACTTTAATATAAGATAAATACCATGTTAAAATATTTATTGCTTAACGGAGATCCTGGTGGACAAACAGCCAGTTTTAATCATCCAATAGGGACGTTGTTATCTCTAGTGAGGCTATCATAGGAATATCAGACTCTCGGATTCTCCACTTTATTAATTAGATCAGAGTATATAGCTGTTTTAAGGGAGATATTTTATTATTGGGATAATTAGGAGATGGGTATATGACTAATTGGTTTCAGATGACATTGTTTTAATTTTTTTTTGTGCTATGAAGAACGATATTACAAATAAACATGGTATTACAGGCAATATGACAAATATAGGGTAATTAGATATGATAAAAATATTCTTGACTTTGATCGTCTTGGACAGATAAAATAAGTTATTATAATACTAACAATGCTAATAGTAATAATTATGCTTCAAAAACTCGGAACGAGCTGTCAAACCACTTCGAAAAAGAAAGAGATTTATTTCAAACAATTTAGCAGTTTAAGAAGAGTTTGAAGATACCAGAGGTCGATTTCACAAAAAGTCGTAAGTCTAAGAGTAATTGTAAGTGTTATCGTAAGTGTGATTTCCAAGCTTTTGATTGGTTGAAATTCACACTTACGACTGATCTTAGACTTACTTATACATATAGCTAAAGATCGAGTAACACTAACCCCATTAAAAACCGGGGATGAACTCAGGTGCTCCGGAAGGACAGGCACATGGAACCCTGAGGTCGATTTCACAAAAAGTCGTAAGTCTAAGATCAGTCGTAAGTGTGAATTTCAACCAATCAAAAGCTTGGAAATCACACTTACGATAACACTTACGATTAATCTTAGACTTACGACTTTTTGTGAAATCGACCACTGGTTAGCAGTAATCCTCTATCGAGGACATCCTCATAGCAACCACACCCACTGGAATATCGTATCAACTAAGAGATGTATACTCCATATGCAGGTGCTGTTAGAATGTTGGTACATAGACAATAACATTGCATTGACCTGACATAAAATCGATATACGGATGAGGCTTAGAGTCGGGGAAAATGCGAGGGTTTCCCGAGCATTTTCCCCGATTCGTGCCGAATACGTATATCGAATTTTATGTCAAGTCAATGCACTGTTATTTTCTTTATACTGCAATCATTAGTGACATTAATGGATATTACTACCAATATTCAAATTATTTAAAAAGTTAGTTACCCCAAGAGGCCCCAACTGATTTCTAAATGTTATAAACGGTCAGTGACCGTTTATCACTTGTAAATATACTGTCAACGCATTTTGATTCATCAAATAGAACGATTGCAGTATAAATATAAATACAAAGTTCACAATGGGAAAATTGAAATAATATATTTTGTCTTAAAATTTCGTTCTCGGTGTGTTTATTACCACTGGGCTGTTCAGCTTGTTTTAGCAACTGAGCTGTGTGTCACTCACACGCAGATATTCCATGGGATCCATCTGTACTATTATACATCTAAATAGTCACATTACTATAACTTTTCTAGAAAACAAATATTAGCTCTGTATTTCAGAATAATGACTTAATACCATTATATAAACATATTGAATAATAAACATGCCATCAAATTCACACAGCTTTCTATTTTTATTTAATATTATACACTAGTGTGACAAGTATAAACTACAGACGAATACTCTAACTTGCGAAACTTTATCAAAAAACCATACAAACATATAGATCGTTCATTTATATGTTCATGGAAATATGAAATGCGATTGACTTGTTCATATGTAAGTGAATTCTGCATTTCGTAAAACGCACAGAAATAATCATAGTGCAACACATGAAAGCAGCAGATATTAAGCTGAAGCTGACACGTGATTTATAAACATCGATGGAGATCTAAACACGACAGAGAGTTAATGGCATCAAAGATATGTCTTATAGTGAATACTGTCAATTTTATATAGTTTACAACGTAAATTAGATCCCAGAAATAAATTATAATTCTTATATCTTTGGTTAACGTTACAATCTTCTAGTGAAAGTAACAAAAACTTGCATCATATTTTTACAGGGACTGAGACAAACACTGAGCAGACAGACAGTTTGACACATTACAGACAGTATGGTGTAGAGGATATGCAAAATTATTTAAATGTTTTCTTTTAAAAGCTTCAGGTTCTTTAGCAAAGCCACCTCGACGAAAAAGACGCAAACTTAAGACTTTTGAACTTGAAACAGTAACTGTACATAAACAAAACAAAGATTTAGAGACCAGAAAACAGTAATTTCTTGTCTGAGGAAGAAAATTGCATTTTCAAAACATAGTGGACATGCAGTTCAAGACCTTGACCAGTTTTTGCAGCTTCCTAGAGCCCTTTGCAATGCATATAGTTTATCTGAGAAGGGACAGAAGTCTACAGCAGCTACAGTTTACAAAGGTCTCTATATTGAAGCATTCCTTTCGAAACTACCTGAGTCCATCCAATCTATAAAAGCCTGTTTTATTATTGATGGAATGTTCATCATTAATACTAGCCCCCTTCCCACACATAAAACATTTGGTCAGTATGCTGAGCTTTTGTTTCAGAGATGGATTGTAAGATCTCGTCAACAGTTTACAGCCGATGAAATTCATCTTATATTTGATCACCCTAATAGGAATGGTGTCAGTTCTAAAGACATTGAGAGAAATAGGAGGGATACAGTAGTACAGGAACCAGTTGTACATAAATGTATATCCTCCGATACAGTTATGGCACCAAATTATAGAAATTTTATTGCAGTCAGGCAACAAAAGAGACTTCTTATAAATTTCCTTGTCTTCCTACTTTATGTCTTTAGCTGCTAAAAAGTTTCAGGATGATGACTTTTTATTTATTACAGCAGGTGGTTTTGATGGCGAAGACAAAGATAAAGCTTTTCTTGTTTCAGATGGATGTACTAGAGATTATGACTTGGCCTGTGGTAACCATGAAGAGGCAGATACAAGGGTCTGGTTACATGCTTCAGTTTCCAGCGCAGACCAAGTCATAATCTACAGTCCTGACACCGATGTATTTTTCATTGGATTGCCTATTGTGTTGTCATTAAACAAAACAGTATATGTCCAGCTGAAGGATTCACCATATGATTGTACTTTTCTTTGCATGAACAAATAAATTGACCTAATAATGAATGACATTCAGTTACAGGATATTTCTTCTGTTATGAATTGTTTACAGCTATTATACATTTACAGGATATTTCTTCTGTTATGAATTGTTTACAGCTATTATACATTTACAGGATATTTCTTCTGTTATGAATTGTTTACAGCTATTATACATTTACAGGATATTTCTTCTGTTATGAATTGTTTACAGCTATTATACATTTACAGGATATTTCTTCTGTTATGAATTGTTTACAGCTATTATACATTTACAGCGGTGGTGATTTTGTTTCCTATTTCAGAGGCTTTGGCAAGAAAATTTTTTTTGATGTTTTTCGAAAATACTCTTCTTTTATTGTTGGTGATGGAGAATTTCCTGATATCCATGGTCAGGGTGGACTTATGTCATTTCATAGATTGATTTGTTCATTTTATTTTACAAAACATTGCACAGAATTTTTACCGTATTCTAGCCCAGAAGCCTTGTTTGATTCATTTTCAGCAGAAGATGTCCATGACCGACACATTTTATTTGTTACAGAGGTCAGAGAAAAGCAGTTGTGGAGGGTGGTATCAGAAGTTGAGATGATGCCTAATCCATGGTATCAGAAGTTGAGATGATGCCTAATCCATGGTATCAGAAGTTGAGATGATGCCTAATCCATGGTATCAGAAGTTGAGATGATGCCTAATCCATGGTATCAGAAGTTGAGATGATGCCTAATCCATGGTATCAGAAGTTGAGATGATGCCTAATCCATGGTATCAGAAGTTGAGATGATGCCTAATCCATGGTATCAGAAGTTGAGATGATGCCTAATCCATGGTATCAGAAGTTGAGATGATGCCTAATCCAGAGGCTCTCAATTTTCACTGGAAGCGTTGTTGTTGGGTTTTTCATTATTGGAGCCAGTGTAAACAGAACTTAGTAACTTTTGGAGATCTTTCAGATTTTGGATGAAAAATTAGTAATGATAAATTAATAATGATAAATTAGTAATGATAAATTAGTAATGATAAATTAGTAATTGTTTGGGACATTGATTTGAATTTCCAGAAGGTTGAGAGAACTGTCCAGTGGTATACGAAAGGGTGTGGATGCAAAACTGGTTGCATGACTAACAGGTGTAAATGTAGAAAGGGAAGCGGGGGGGGCGGTTTTTGTGGTCCAGGTTGCAAATGTATTGTTTGAATTTACCCGCTTCCAAACAGGGACCTCTTAATTCTTCATTTGAAGGTGAAGATATTGATGCTGATTTTGAAATTGTTGATGACTTGGACGACATACAAGATGAAGACATAACATATATTATTACAGAGGAACAGACGGACAGACAGGTAGATGCAGATGATTATTGGATATACAGTGATGAAGATCTTTAGTTTTGTTTATTGTGTTTTATCAAATAAGTCATATTATTGTTCTCTTTGTAATCCATGATCATGCTGGAGAAAGTTTTAATACATGAATGTTTACAGCATCCGATGACCTGTTGCTCTTAACATTTTATACCAATCAGATATTGTAATGTATGTGAATTCTGCTTATTTTTCAGAGATATGCATTAAGTATATTTGCAGTCTTGATATGCAAGTAAAGATAATACAATTTGAAAAGATGAATATACCAATTACATGTAGTACATTTTAAAATGTTTTCTTATATTTTTATTGGCTGATGTAGATCTGATCTATAGGTTTGCTATAGGGTGACATGATTGATGTAACTTGTTATTTTTGCAGTGTGCTTTGAAGAGGACATATTAAGGTAATTTTGAGAAAAAAAAACAATTTAAAAAACTTGCATGTCCCAACCATGAATGTGAAACATGTGGAAGAGACATATATAATGAATTACTCTTGTACATATTTCAGATTCTATACATGTTAGAGAAGTGATATATGGTCAATTGTTAGATCATATATCTAGTACAACATGGTTCACTAAGAATTAGATCACTGTTGAAGTGAATTTTGTATCACAGGAGGGACAAACCGCCCTGTCTCTGTAGACACATACTCTACTTGTCATCCTATTTCACAAAACTTTCCGAAAGCAAATAACTCACTTTTGGTGTTATTACCGTAAACATGTTACAATTTTCAATGACTCTATTCTTAATTTTAAATGTTAGTGTCATGCTAAGTCAATGACTTGGTGATAGAAAGGTGATATCGTGTAAGAGTTTATTTGAGCGATTAAAGTGTTAAAAATACTGGTTTCAATGAAACCTGAAAATGTCAATATATGAAACTTGAGAATCGCTTTAAGTCAACTACTATGTCATCTTCAATTAATTATTGTAAATATGTTGAAATGTTACAATATGATTGGCTATGAAGTGGTCACATGATTATAAAAAATATGTTTTACATCCCAATAAAACTCAAACCCGAACTTGCACGTGCTTCCATGACGACGTCAGATGTAAACAATCAATGGCGTAGTCATTTTCAACAGCAAATAATCTAACACAAATAAAATTCGCAATGAAAAACTCAACTATATTAAATTTTGGTGTAATCTAAATGTAATTATAAGAATTGAATGCATTTTTTGGGGGGGGGTACTTCTTTTATAGGCATGTAAACGTGTGGACCGAGGCACATTTTTGTGTGAAGCGCTAGGATTCAATATTTAACCAAACTTGCATATATATCAGTCACAAGTTGCTGTGTACAGAAATAGGTGAAATCAGAGATATGTCTGTTGAAATAAAGAGGGATTTCCTAAAAGATTTAATAACTGAAATTTGGTAATTTGCAGCTGAAAGGATATATGGTTTTGGCTTTTTTAAGTATGTTATTTAAAATTTTCACTCCAGTTTGTTAATTTTTACTTTATTACAAACTTTTTCTCGCCCAGTCTGAGCAAATTCTTTCCAACTTATCCATTTTGTACTTTCCCACCAGTCATGAATAAAAGTTGTTTTTTTTTTAAGCAAAATTTATTAATATGATTTTGACAAAAACACTATGGAAGCAATTTTCACTTAATTCTGACCTTATCCACAAACTTTCTTTACACAGTCTGTGTACATTCTTTCCATAATTTTTAAAAGATATTTATTTACATCTCGGCCTTGAAAAATATATGTTCGCGTTCTTAAAACTACAGTAATGTTAGTAAACTAAAAAGGAAAACCCCGAGAGTACCCGAAAAGCCCATCATTTACGCCGCCTCGTCGCAATTTTCATCTTGACGGGTGCTGATTATAACTAACACAATCTTGTCCCTGATGCTACAAACCTTGCAACATTTTGGATATATGTCACCCACGATAGTCAATTGTATATCAAAAGTAAGAAATTTACCGGCATATTCAATAATAAATTAAACAAAAAAGGGTTGAGAAATCTTGAAGGTCCATTTTATAAAAGTCGTCATTTGTATGAAAGTGAGAATATCGGTGCAAAATTTAAACATTTACGTTCCCGAATGTCCATAGAAATGATCCTTTCAACAAAATATTACAAATAACCATAATCGAAGCTATAAAGCAACAAATTCCTAAGGCCATCCTCTGACGTCCATCACGTCAATATTTACATCGAAATCACGTGACAAAAAACGTCAAGTGAACCTCTCCTGTGTCACCGGCTTCCCGGCTGTTATCTAGGTGAATTTGAAGTTATTTAAATTGTTACTAAATATTTATGGATTAAAAAGTATGCAAGTGAACATCTTGTGTATTATTTTGATATGTTGTGTAACAATGTAATTCTACTTAAGACTTGGATAAACTAATAAATAATAGTCCCATTGATTATAAATGTATTTTTTTATACTGATTTCCTCCAGTTATCTAAATATGTTTTCACCTAAGCGCCATTTTCCAAGATGATGTTGATGTTTTCCAGGACATTTCATGTAATGACAGTCAAAACAACGAGTCTGTCTTCATCCACCAGATGCTGACATATTTTATACAAAAAACAACAATATTTTGAATTGTAAATTTTACAGTTTTTAAGACAACGGAAAGTTTGTTTTAAGAAAAGGAAATTGTCTAGTGATAATGGTTGTAATTTTCTTTTAAATAAGAGAATCAAGGTCAGTGCTTTTTAAGATGATGTACTTTGTTCATTTTACAGTGGTAAATATGCTAGTAATTTACAGGAATATGCAGCTTGTTTTATAGGTGACATGGACATTTTGTAGCCCCATGTACACAAATGTGTCTAATTTCTATTGATGTAGTCATTTCTGATCTCTAGGAAGATGGTATCTGGTAGAACATCGCTCTAATGTGTAGAAACAATGAACAAGTATTAAATACAGTTAAATGGTACTGGGATACCCCTTTTTTTTATTGACGATCGTAATTGTTGTAGTTCCTTGAGAACGAGTCTTAAATTAAATCAACATTAATCAATTTTTTTAAATGTTTATTGTAGACAAAGACTAAATTCCGCAGACAACAATGCGTATCGTTGTCACGATTTTTTTTTGGGGTAACTTTTGATTCATCACACAATGTCACCCCCTTTTCATGTTCATCGCTTATAGTTCGATGTTCTGTTCGTCTTTACCTCCGGTTGTTATCATGTCTTATCTCCGGTTGTTAGTATGAGGACTCATGTCTTATCTTCATTATTTGTGCTTGGTTCCTCATAGTGGTGTCCAACACATACTATGTTGTGTTTGTTTGTTTGTTTATTCTTCGTCTTGTGTACCCTATGTTGCCAGTTTCTCTGAATTGTTCAGTTTTGATTGCCCCTTTGGTATTCTCTAACGTTTATTTGTCCTGTGTCTTGTGTACCCTATGTTGCCAGTTTCTCTGAATTGTTCAGTTTTGATTGCCCCTTTGGTATTCTCTAATGTTTATTTGTCTTCGTCTTGTTACCAGTTTTTTTTTCTTCGTCTTGTGTATCCTATCTTACCAGTTTCTCTGTATTGTTCAGTTTTGATTGCCCCTTTAGTATTCTCTAACGTTTATTATAGTAAATGTGTTTAAAAGTAATTACATTGTTTAGTTATATTAGCTCGTGCAATTCGTGATCGTTAGCTAAATTTGAATATCTATAAAGAATGTCGAAATCCCGCTCTAATGTCATACAATAACGAATAGCAATAAAAGCGAAAATAAGATTCTATTATGCATGAGATTAACGCCAGCAACCATTCCTGTTATGGTTTTAGTGCAGATTTCATATGATACACACAATTCTAACATGACCTCCTTCTTTGGCTTTGTTAACAAACGAGCGAGTTATCCATTCGGTATAATCTCATTAGCACATGCGCCGGTGAATGTGACTGACTTTTCCATTGGCAGCATAAATTGTAACCCGAATAATGCCGATAGAGTGCGCAGTATTATTCGAGTTACATAAATTGTGTGCGACATTTTCCGCAAGAGTAAATATAAATTGCCGTCTTCCAATCAACGTATACTACCGTATATTTGTACTCTTAGACATATCAGAATCGAAATAAATCATGGAAGCCAGAATGTGTTTTGAGTTTTAACATGGATTGGCGGATATTAGTAAATTTTATCCCTCGCTTCTGGCTCGGGATAAAATACTAATATCCGCCAATCCATGTTAAAACTCCCAACACATTTTGGCTTCCATGATTTATGTCTTAAATATACACCATTACTATTATTTTATTTCGTCAATCAATCGGTACGGTGTTTAGAGCCACTTTCAACAATATTTCAGTTATATCGTGTGGAGGTGAGTTTTATTGTTAGACCTGCCACAAGTCACTGACAAACTGTATTACATACTGTGGCATCGTGTTAATGTTTATAGTTGAAAGATAGCAAGTGTCTTCAATCAGTTCATTCTCCTTCAATAAACCACATTTTATTAACATGTTTTACAAAGTGGTTACAAAAAGATTATTTTCAAACACTCTACACAAAACCAAATCGCACAAGGGATGTAAATGTACAATTTATGTTTTGTAGATTGGAAATGAAAAAAATTATTTATCTTAATGAGTTTAAGTCATTAGATACTAAAGTAAGAACTTATAAAACTCAAGATTCTTATTGATATCCGGAAATCAGTTTTTTCCTTCATATTTTCATGACCTTTTGTTTTCAAAGGTCAAATCGTTTTTATGTGGTTGATTAAGTTTGGCTTCCCTTGATTCACGCTTCGTATCAACTTCCATTACAGCTGAGATATAAATTGAAGTAAGACCTTGGTCATGAAATGTTGTCATCCTATATCTAATATGTTTTTGTTAATCGATTTGTTTTCTCATGAAGATAGGCACACGATCAAACATTAATACTATATTTTCTTAGAACAAAATATGACATTTTCAAGGTATTACTCAGCGTATGCATGTAATAGCAGTTGTTATTGTGATTTAATGGAACAAAAATAGAGATTTAATTTCTACAATTAATGACGTAATGATTTCTGTGAATCTGATTGGGGGCATATCCTATTGTTTATTTCCTATTTTGTAAATGTCGGATGTAATTCGTGGAAATTATCTCTTATCATGAGCCGTAAATCACAGGACTGTAAAAGTGAAAAGTCAAACAAAGTGACAAAACACTACACAGTAAGGTGAAGGTTGTGAACGATACAAAACACTACACAGTAAGGTGAAGGTTGTACTCGATACAAAACACTACACAGTAAGGTGAAGGTTGTACTTGATACAAAACACTAAACTGTAAGGTGAAGGTTGTGAACGATACAAAACACTACACAGTAAGGTGAAGGTTGTACTCGATACAAAACACTACACAGTAAGATGAAGGTTGTACTTGATACAAAACACTAAACTGTAAGGTGAAGGTTGTACTCGATACAAAACACTACACAGTAAGGTGAAGGTTGTACTCGATGCAAAACACTACACAGTAAGGTGAAGGTTGTACTCGATACAAAACACTACACAGTAAGGTGAAGGTTGTACTCGATACACCATTATGTGATAAAGTTTGTCAGTGACTAGTAGCAGATCGGTGGTTTTCTCCGGGTACTTCGGTTTTCTCCACCAATTAAACTTACCACTGGGATATAACTGAAATATTGTTGAAAGTGAGGTTGGATAGAGATGAGAATTTGAAGTGGCTGCAATACGCATTGTCTTTTTAAATAGGTATTTACCCTACATGGTGAGTAGCACTCTCTAAATACGCTTCCCACAACGGTCCATGATCAGGTTTTTCGTATCATAACCTGACAAGCCATTATCTAGAGTACATCCGGTATCCGCCACATGGGAGGAGTACATCTGGGGTGGGTTCAGCATCGTAACTGCTAGGTTAAGCTACGTAGAAAAATCCGATTGAACGGAAGCTAGCCTAGCCGCTACGTAGCTCTAGCTAGCTTAAACAAATTATGCTAGCTTTTGAATCCAAGATGGCGGCAAAAACTAAATTTAATTTTGTAAGGTAAAAATAGTGGCATTGCAGGAAGTGGCAACGCTTTTAATACGGATGATAATTTATTAAGGTAACTAGACAAATACGATTAGTTAAAATGTTCAAAGAAATTATTCTATGTGATTGGCGCCATATTTGCTAGCACTACTACGTAGCTAATCGTTCAATAACGTCGACGTCATGGCTATTTTACCTAGCAGCTAGGATAGCTGCTACGATATCGAACGCAACCCTGGTAACACTGTCAGTCAAGCCATGTGAACCTTCACCAGTACTCGGCGTTCAGCATAGCATCGGGGTGATCATATACAGACATACTAAGTCCACATGGAGATAACTATTACGGGAAAGAGGGTAGTCGTGACCGTGATCGTATCGTACACAATGCTGTATTGCCTATAAGTAGAAAACGGACCATATAGGATATCATGTGTTATCACCTAGGATATCACCTAGAATTGTTCTTTATATTGTATGAGTTTTTTTTAGAAAAATTAAACGACACATTTTTTCTAAAATTATGACTACTTAAGAAAAAAAATTTGCCGTTGTATTTTACGGCATTTCTTGGTAAAATATTATATTTTACATACAAAAAATTTGCTAATTAAAAAAAATATCCATAATTTTCGTGTTAATTACATGTAGCTGGAACTGGTATCACACTTTCAAAATAAGCTTAACTATTTAGTAAATTATTTCTTTTACCTCCAAAAAACAGGAAAATCAAGCATTAACTAGCATTCTTGTCATCTACGGCTATATTAAGGTTTAAAAAGGGGGGTGTTTGTGGAATCCCTTGGTTAAAATCTTTTGCTTTTTTAATATTTGTTAGGTAATATCATAATGTTTCACACACAAAAAAAAATCTAAAAAATTAAACGGCAGACAAATTTTGGAGTCAGGTATTGGGTACCACCTTAAAGCAAAGCTTTTATGATATTTTTCATTAAAAGTTACACATGCATATGGATGGGTTATATGTGAATAATTTAATTTGATGTGAATACTGCAATCCGATTGGCTGATCTACCTGGAGCAACATTGGTTATACTCGATAAACTGGGTTGGTATTGTGACGTCACTAACGTGTTCATCCACTAACGACAAATTCAAATAGTCACATGAAATAATCGCAATTAAAATCGAGGAATCATTAAATTTTGTTGTAAAAATTAAATTATAAGGAATATTTGAAATCGTTGAACATGTTATACTTGCATAACCTGGTTTGGGTCAGTTTACGCTTTTCATAAACCGCTACATAAAACATTATACACAAAGCATGGCTAGGTTTGATCAACTGTGCATATATTTACCGTTAAACTATGTAAACTAAAACAAACCAGTAATAAATCAGTACTTTAGATATGCCATGTACGTATTTCACATTGAAGAATATGCTTCTATACATTATAAAAAAATTAATTTTGTTACCGATCTCTGCCGCAATTTGTGAATTCGCCATTTTCCACCGTTGTCGCGGCGTTGAAAACCCGTTGCCAACGATTTGACACCGTTGCCGATGTGTTTTAATGTACTAGTGTGGACATCTCAATAAGAAGGAAATATTTTGCAAAATTGTCATACAAATTCTGTATAAGTTTTGGCTTATATTGATCTAATGGTTGATAGCAGATGCAATTATGCTAAAATGAATGCCGGACGGATGAGAGATAAGCTGATATGTAATACTCCTTATATATATATAGGCCATTTGGGCTTATTAATAGTTATACCCAGATACAGTTCAACCTGTATATAAAGGTCACTCAATGGAACCTGAAAATGTGGCCTTTATGAACAGTTATCCTTTATATACAGGTTAAAATTATATGCACAATTTATCAATAGGGAAAATGAATGTGTCCTTTATATGCAGTGATTTGATATATAGAGGCACCCTTTATGTCAGGTTTGACTGTATATTAACGGGTCCCATTTTCGTTATATAAAAGCTAGATATTTTGTGAATTATTTTTAGATTAGTGTTTGTTTTTTATATCACTCCCACTCAGTCGTCTACAGTTAAAGGAAGTGATTACAGTTGTGAAGACTTGTTCTCGTCAAGATGGAAGTTCAGTGGTTTCCTAAGATAATTTAAGTCTTTATGATAATATAGGTATACGATATATAATCCTCACTAATCACATTTATCTGCAATTTTGAAAATAACATTAGTATTTCGGCTTCGTTCCTCAATGTTATAATCGTTGGAATACCGACGTGGCAATCAAAAATTGACAATCCAGAGAAACTGGCAACATATGGTACACAAGACGAAGAAACATTAGAGAATACCGAAGTGGCAATTAAAAATGGACAATCTAGAGAAACTGGCAACATTGGGTACACAAGACACAGGACAAATAAGCGTTAGAGAATACCGAAGTGGCAATCATAAATGGACAATCTAGAGAAAATGTCAACATAGGGAAGAACACAAGACACAGGACAAATAAACGCTAGAGAATACCGAAGTGGCAATCAAAAATGGACAATCTAGAGAAAATGTCAACATAGGGAAGAACACAAGACACAGGACAAATAAACGCTAGAGAATACCGAAGTGGCAATCAAATATGGAAAATCCAGAGAAACTGGCAACATAGGGAACACAAGACAGAGGACAAATAAACGTTAGAGAATACACAGGGAACACAAGACATAGGACAAATAAACGTTGGAGAATACCGAAGTGGCAATCAAAAATGGACAATCCAGAGAAACTGGCAACATAGGGTACACAAGACACAGCACAAATAAACACTAGAGAATACCGAAGTGGCAACCAAAAATGGACAATACAGAGAAACTGATTACATAGGGTACATAATACACAGGACAAGTAAACGCTAGAGAATACCAAAGTGGCAATCAAAAATGGACAATCTAGAGAAACTGGCAACATTGGGTACATAGTACACAGGACAAGTAAACGTTCGAGAATACCGACGGGGTAATGAAAAATGGACAATCCAGAGAAACTGGCAACATTGGGTACATAACACACAGGACAAATAAATGTTAGAGAATACCGAAAGGGTAATGAAAAATGGACAATCCAGAGAAACTGGCAACATAGGGTACACAAGACGAAGAAAAACAAAACAAAAACATAACACAATACACTATGCGAAAACAAGCACAAATAATGTAAATAAAACAATAAGCAGCCTACAAACAACTAGAGGTGAAGGCGCAGGAATGACAACTATAAATGTTCAACATGACATTCTGATTTTTGTCTTTATGTCGACCATATCTAGAGGTTAAATCATCTGTAATCGTTAATAAGAAGGTATAAATATTTTATCAATGGACGCGTGTCAAATTATAGTTTTCACTCACTCCACATCATTGCGATTTTAACTAAGCTTAATATGTAATCTGACCATTCGAGACTATGAATACAATAATCAAATAAACGTTAGAGAAAAGCGAAGGGGCAATCAAGAATGGACAATCCAAAGAAACTGACAACACTGGGAGCACAAGACACAAGACGAAGACAAACAAAACACAAAGCACAACACAATATGTGTTGGACACCACTTTTCGCAAACAAACTCAAATAACGTGAATAAGATATGAGCCCTCCTACAAACAACTGGAGGTACAGACGAACCTAACATCATAATAAGATATGAGCCCTCCTACAAACAACTGGATGTAAAGACGAACCGAACATCATAATAAGACATGAGCCCTACTACACACAACTGGAGGTACAGACGAACCTAACATCATAATAAGATATGAGCCCTCCTACAAACAACTGGATGTAAAGACGAACCGAACATCATAATAAGACATGAGCCCTACTACAAACAACTGGAGGTACAGACGAACCTAACATCATAATAAGATATGAGCCCTCCTACAAACAACTAGAGGTAAAGACGAACCGAACATCATAATAAGATATGAGCCCTCCTACAAACAACTGGAGGTACAGACGAACCGAACATCATAATAAGACAAGAGCCCTCCTACAAACAACTGGAGGTACAGACGAACCTAACATCATAATAAGATATGAGCCCTCCTACAAACAACTGGAGGTACAGACGAACCTAACATCATAATAAGATATGAGCCCTCCTACAAACAACTGGAGGTACAGACGAACCTAACATCTCTACTATGCGGAAATCGTAACGGACATCACCACAAGGAATTCAGAACGTAAATATACATAATAGGACAACACACAAAAAAACAAGATGAGGAACACAGACCCCGCCATTAAAAAACGGTGGTGAACTTGTGTGCTGGTGAATAGTAATAGTTTATCTTTGTCTAACGTCGTTATCATTCCAATATGTCCATCACAATATCAACTCAAAATGGAATCCGGTGAATTATATAATTAATTGATAATTACTGCACGTTGTCTTAAATAGCTAATAAAAGGAAGAGTATAGCAAATGGAGCGATTTTTATAACAAACCTATGAAATAATAGAGCTCCGTTGCTAAAACATTGCATGGAATTTAGATTGATATGATTTTTGATTTTTGGTGTTTAACGCCACTTTCAACAATATTTCAGCTATATCATGGTGACCAGTTTTAGTGATGGAGGAAGCCGGAGTACCCGGAGAGAACCAGCGACCATGGGCAGGCAACTGGTAAACTTTATCACTTGCGACTGCGAGTCGAGTGCACCCTTTTCTGTAATCTACAATGCCGGGCGCGAACCCACGCCGTATTGGTGATAGGCTTGTATGAGTTGTTGGATCCAGCGACCTAACTCATTGAGCCACCCGGGCCCCTTTGGAATTTAGAGAAGAGTTTGATGATACCAAAGGGGTAAATCAGAATCCGTAAATCGAAGGACAGACAAAACAATGGCCAAAAGAAAAAGGACAAAAGGACAAACAACGATCTACAAAACATTTCATATAAAATTAAAGGTCGAGTAACACGAACTCCACTAAAAACATGGGGTAAACCCATGTGCTCCTGAAGGGTTAGCAGTTTCTGCTTAATGTATACTCGTAAGCCATTCACACAAACCTCTAATGAGTTCGCCAACTCCGTTATTAAATACTAATCACAAGTTAAACACAAGTTTGCCAATAAATAAATTGTACTACACAATATGAAACTTCAATTAACAGGCAAACATAGGACAATAGTGTTTGTGGCCAAGGACAATACATCACTAAGCTCGGATTGGAAACACAAAATGGAATCCGGCGAGTAATAAAATTAATTGTTAATTACTGCAGGCTGTTTTAACGAGAAAATAAAATGAAAAGTTAAGAGAAGAGTCAGAAGCGGAACATTCCAGCAACACCTGTATATGGAATATATATATAGCTTTCAGTTGTACTGTCCATGTTTATGTTGCGATAAAGTGTGGTCTTTTTGAATGGAAGCGAAGCTGTGCAGATTTTGTTTATTGTTTGAGTAGGTCTGTATTTGTCATTGTGGATTCAATTATCAGAGGGAGGGCTGTGATTCCATCAGTCAGTTTAGCCCCGCCACATTTGTATATCTGTCCCAGGCCATATGTTGTAGTATTTTTTTAGTTCAATAATCTGAGGTGAGAGGTGGTTGTACGTTTTGCTGATTTTAGTGGAATTGTTGACCATCAAAGTTTAAACAATTTTTAAAATAATGTCGTGTGTCTACATGGTGGAACTTCATGTGACAGATTAGAACAGTATGATTAAAACCTATTTTAATGGATTTCTCATCTTGATAAATAAGTTTGTTTGCTTGTTTGTTTGTTTGTTTGTTTGTTTGTTTGTGCTTTCTTTTTAACAAAACGTTTGTATCGTTTGTCCTTCGATTTACGACTTCGGAATACCCTTTGGATATCTTTAAACTATTCTGTACCCATCCATATGAGCCAGTTCATTTCTGTAACAGTTGCAACAGTCTATGTCTTGTGTAATGTTAAAGGAAAAACAAATAACAACACTGCCGATACAGAAAATCGATACAGGTCTAAGCTATAATATAAAAAAATAATAGATTCATACCCCAGACACACATACGCATGACCGCTTACTTACCTGGCTTGATACAGGCACTTCAATACACATGGCGGGGATAAACTAGCCTTATAGACCTAACGATACATTAAGTATTAAGAATTTACTTTTATCCTGACCTCATTATATTAATTTTGCTCTATTGAAATAATAAATCCATAAGAAAAGATTTACACAATTTAAAATGTCTCACTGTAAATTAAAAGACTGAAGACATTTGATTAAGACACCATTCATTGTCTTATATATTTCTGAGATGGGACCTGGGATTATCGTACAAAAAAGTCTCTTGTATACCCCCTATACCCATTTTGCTGCTTAAATATCCCTCCTTTTCTCCTACATATTATTCATTAACTTTATGAAAAAGAATGTGTTGCTTATAGGTGAAAGAAAATTATGTCACTCATGGCCGAAAAAATGTGTCCAGCATAGGCGAACAAAAATGATGTCAGTCATAGGCGAAAACAATTATGTCTCTCATAAACGAACAAAAAAATATATCGTTCATAGGCGGAACAAAATTTATGTCCCTCATAGGCGGAAAAAATGATGTCACTCATAGTCGAAAAAAAAAATTCTTAACACGAAATTGTATACTTTTTGCAATGTGCAACTGTTCCCCTTATTTACACATGTATCTGTATATCATATACGTATCCGCCCCCTTTATTTGTACACGTATCTGTATATCATATACGTATCCGCCCCCTTTATTTGTACACGTATCTGTATATCATATACGTATCCGCCCCCTTTATTTGTACACGTATCTGTATATCATATACGTATCCGCCCCCTTTATTTGTACACGTATCTGTATATCATATACGTATCCGCCCCCTTTATTTGTACACGTATCTGTATATCATGTACGTATTCGTTCCTGGTATACAATGTATACATTTACGATATGTGTATATATAGATCCCCTTCAGTGGCCCATGGGTTACGATATTAATGGTTAAATTTTTTAACTTAACTCTGGAGAGTGGAGAAATATCGTAACCCACATGGGCAACTGAAGGAGAATTTGTTTCGCCCATTATTTAACACAAAATTTATTTCAAAATCTGATTCAATTATCGATTTGACAACATGCGGGGAAAGGCACTCGAGACATTTTAATCCTCTAGAGGATTATAGATTTTTCCACCACTGGTTCAGCAGGGTTAAAACGCCGTAATAATGGGAGAAATAAATATATATACACTGTTTGGTTTAATTTTCAGACGTATATACATTTTGAAAATATTTAGTATTAACCTAGTACATTTGTATTTCAAGTAACTTTGAAATCCAGTGGGACAGATATATTGTATGGTTGTCTCCTGCTTAGATGTTTGTATATGTACCATCTACACACGCTTAGACATATGTCTTATGTCTATCTCTAGATTTTCCTTACGAGACAAGGTAACACTTCGACTATTGAAACTATATGTTTATATATTTATATACAGCGGATCACGGATGTGGTCGAGTGGTCTAGGGTGCTGGAAATAAGACTGAGCGATTGGTGCTGCAGTGTATCAATGGTGTGAGTTCAAATCCCGTCGAGGGAAGAACAAAAATTTGTGAACTCAAAGATCTAATTCAAACACTGTTTGGTTTAATTTTCAGACGTATATATAAGGTAGTATATTATTTCACTAAGTTATTCTTTTGCATGTTTCTCTGATTTTTACATCAAAAGAATTGTAGCATGTCATTACATTCCCATGGGCATAATTTAGTTTTATTCATGGCAAATTATCATATGCAGTTTTTATACATATTCAAGTTTTAAAAAAATGTGGAATAGAAAATAGCAAACTTTATATCATCTTGTATTCGGGTATAAAATATTCAATAAAAGCTATAATGACTTCAGTTATTTTCTAACAATCGTAGGATTTTCAATATATAAGGCATATTACACATTAGAGCAAAAAACGAACAAGCTTGGTGTTTACTCATTGTGTGTTAGGGAATACATACATATATATGGTAGGGGGTCCGGGTGGCTCAATGAGTTAGGTCGTTGGATCTAACAGCTCATACACATATCACCAATACGGTGTGGGTTCGCGACCGACTTTGTAAATTACAAAAAAGGTACACTCGACTCGCAGCCGCCAGTGATAAAGTTTACCAGTTGCTTGCCCATGGTCGGCGGTTCTCTCCGGGTCGCAGCCGCCAGTGATAAAGTTTACCAGTTGCTTGCCCATGGTCGGCGGTTCTCTCCGGGTACTCCGGCTTTTTCCATCACTAAAACTGGTCGTCGTGATATAGCTGAAATATTGCTGAAAGTGGCGTAAAACACCAACAATTCAAATTCAAATATATGGTGGAAATGAAATAATTCAGAAAAGTTCATTTCTAAAAAGAGTACAAAATTATTTGTAAGATATTTGATGATGAATTACATTTTGCATTTTAATATAATTATGTCGCTAACTTCTCTCTCTATATATCTATATTATATATATTGTTACATAAGAAGCTTGGGCTTATGAAGCTGGTTGTAACAAGCATTTGAATACAATAATATTGTTGTTAAAAAAAGGATTTTAAATTAATCATCAAATCGTTTCTCATTTATATTGCACTGTTTTTATCTGTATCAATGTCCAATCTTAAAAAATAAATCATCGACAATAATACAAGATTAACAACACTTCCACGTCTCAAATACCTTTTTAAATTCTCTATTGAATATATTTGTTCCACATTGCATCTCGTATTTCGATTTATCGTTTAATCTTATTAAATAAAAAAAACAAAAAACAAAAACAAAGCTTTAGTTGTATATAATGTACATGTAGAAATAATTACTTAGATTTTAGAGGAAACATATTTTTTTGCTAAATATTTTAACAATTGGATTGGACAAATTATATCAAGGGTCCTCTCACTTCATAAATAATTACAGGTGGTCTCAACCAATTAAACTTACCGCCACGATATGACTAAAATATTTTTTAGTGGCGTTAAATATTATAAACAAAACCAAACCAACAATAGTAGAATACAATATACAACATTATTAATTTTTGTGACTTAAAAAAATGAAGAAAAAAAACAAAGAAACAAAATACAAAACAAAAGGCATTAAATGATATAATACAATCCTTATAATAATGTACTTACCATCTCGTTATGTATATCTCTCATCTGAAGTAATCCAATATGTTTACAGTTTGATATTTATATCAATAAAAGTTTAATTGTAAACATGTGAACATTGTTGTTGTATACCCTGTTTTACCGTAGTGCATTATAATCCATATTGTATTTCACTCATACCTACAGCTACAGTCGAAGTATTCCTAATAAGCTCGGTTGTTAGCTTGAATTATTACGCTGGGTCTTCACGCCGGATACAAGTTAAATAAGGTTTCTATGGTAGATTAAATTAAGAACTTAAAATTATTGTTTCTGAAGTTTTATTATATATCATTGTGTTAGGGTTAGATAGTATTTAACGTCACTTTCAACAATATTTCGGTTATACCATGGATGTCATTTTTATTTGTGGAGAAAACCGGAGGACCCGGATAAAGCAACTGACCTGCCACAAGTCACTGACAGACGTTCTCACATAATTTTGTATCGAGTACACCTCGCCATGAGCTGGATTCAAACTCACAACATTAGTGGTGATATAGCGCTGATTGCACGGGTAGTTGTAAATCCAACTACCATACAATAACGACAACGACGGTACCTATTATATACCATTGGAATTCCATAATTAGCGTGTAACATACAATACACGTATAACATACAATGCACGTGTATTAAAGGAAGATGGACAAACGAACTAGAAAACATGACATCACTATTACGCGCCATGTTGGTAACACTTGACGTTACACATAATTAACGTTGAAAAGAACGTTTCGCGTCTTCTTTTTAATTTTTTTTCTTCCTTATTTGTGTTTGCATACCGTGGGTTTGGTTTGGATGGAGGTGGTGTGGATGTGTTTTGATGTATTGTTCTTCATTTCGGAATTTCACTTTTTGTTTTTGTTTTTGTTGATTTTTATTTTATTTTGGCTTGCTTGTATATATATATTTGTGTTGTTGGTGTTTTCCTTTAGGTGTTTATTTCAGTGTTTGTTTGTTTGCTTATTTATTTCGTTTGTATTTCCTTTTTGTATTTATTTATTGTTTATGCTATGTGACTGTACTTTATCATTTTTTTTCTTTGAAACTATATCTTGCTCTAAACCGAGATTATCATATTCTGTTTGTTTATTGATTGATTTATACGCTGTATTCTTGAAAATTTCTCGTAATATCTTATGTGTAATCTAGTGAAATTATAATTAAAATAATTCTGTTCACATTTTTTATTTTCATATAAATCAATTACAATTCGCGATTTTTTTTAACTATTATCTAATTATAGTTTCTACAATGCACACACTCTTTTTTTGCAACGTTTTGTTCAAAAATGACACACACAAAAATTAAGGTCATGAATTCATTTTTAAATCATTCTATTCTTACTAGAATTTATCAATAACTCGTAATCTGATTGGATATCGTCACTTATTCTACGTCATTCGAAAGGAATTTATAAATCAATATTTCCGTTTACTGTACTACTTTTTGTAGCGTTACGGCGTAGGAATATGAAAAAATAATCCACCAAGAATTATTAGTATTTAACGTCGAAAACAACACGATGTCCAAGAATAAGAATTATAAGGATTAAACACTGTGTTTTGAGGAAATTATGTATGTATAAACTCCGGCAGCTCACTCACAAACTTTACATAAAGTCCTTCGGACTTTATTCAGTTTGTGAGTGAGTTGCCGGAGTTTATACATAGATAATTTCCTAAAAAACAGTGTTTGATCATATATTAGGGTCGCCCTAGTAAGCGGAAACACATCGTTATTTTTCTGGTTTGGTATATGTTTGTATTTTGTTTTCGCTCTTTTGTTTGTTGTTTTTCAAGTTTTGATATCGTTTGTTTGTTTTTAGCTTCGCTTTTTTTAGTTGTTGTTTATTTGTTTTAATTTAATAGAAAACTATAGAAAAATATAGAAGTAGTGTAGTGTAGTGGCATGATGTTTATTTGTGGAAAATTTCATTAAATTATATCCTATGTCTGAAGAAAGTTTTGCCCAAAAATGATACCAAAATTGTCAGGAGAGTTACACTTTTGTGTGACATTTATATTTTTAGCTCAGGCATTATCAATGTTTCTGTCAATACTACTGTCCCTTGGGCAGTTTATAAATCACGATAATGCCCTATACATAAGTAACTATTATATAAATATTATATATAACCTCACTAAAAATGCAATTAAATGGATATTGTGGAGGGAAGGGCTTTTATACAAAATGATGTTAAATAATATCAATGGCAAAATGCATAATGTTATTATTAATATGTATGATAGTATAAAATCTTGTATCTCATATAATAATTGTATATCAGAATACTTTGATTGTGCAAATGGAGTAAGACAAGACCTGTCCCCTTTTCTTTTTTCATTATTTTTTAATGACATTGACACTTTTTTAGAAAATGAAAATATTACAGGACTACAAACTATCTCAGATGAAATAGAAAACAATTTAGATATTTACCTTAAACTTTTTATTCTGTTATATGCTGATGACACTGCATTGTTAGCTGAGACAGCAAATGATCTCCAAACTCAACTGGATGCTTTTTATGAAATTGTAATTTGTGGAAATTAAAAGTAAATGCGGATAAAACCAAAGTAATGGTGTTTGGAAATGGGAGATTACCACAAAATTTGAGCTTCAGCTATGATAATATGAATCTTGAAATAGTTAAAATTTTCAACTATCTTGGTATTATTTTTACTAACACGGGGAATTTTAGTTTGACAAAAAAACATCTAGCTGATAAAGCACTAAAAGCTATGTATGAAGTTTTGAAAATGGGAAGAATGTATAAACTATCAATACAATGTTTACTTGATCTATTTGACAAAATGATTAAACCCATCCTGTTATATGGCTGTGAAGTGTGGGGCTTATTCTGGAAAAAAAATACATCTAAAATTTTGTAAGATTCTTTTAAATTTAAAAATATCAACGCCTAGCTATATGGTATATGGTGAACTAGGGCGATACCCTATATATATTGATATTAAAATCAGAACCGTATGTTACTGGGCAAGACTTATAGTTGGTAAACAAGCAAAGTATTCTAATATATTGTATAGACTATGTCGTCAATTGAATGAAAATCATAATATACAGTTTAGTTGGATACTGTTTGTAAAACAAATATTTAATGAGTGTGGCTTCTCAAATATATGGGAAACAGAACTTTTTAACAATGTAGATTATTTGAAATGTGTAATTAAACAGCGATTGGAGGATCAGTTTCTCCAAAATTGGAATTCTTTATTACAAAATTCACCTAAAGCCATAAATTATAAAACATTTAAAACAGAGTTTAAATATGAAGAATATTTAAATATTTTAGAAATAAAAGATGCAATTCTGCTTTGCAGATTTAGAACAACAAATAATAAACTCCCCATCGAAACAGGGCGATGGCAGAACATTCCAAGAGAAAATCGTAAATGTAAATTATGTAATAGATCCCAAATTGGAGATGAATACCATTATATTTTTGAATGTATTTATTTTAACCAAAAACGTAAGCAGTCACTGTCAAATTATTTCATATATAGACATAATAACATTAAATTTTCTGAACTTATGTCAAGTAAAAGAAAGCCAATACTGAAGAAACTCTGTCATTTTATAAGTGCTATTGATACCGGTGTTTGTCCTCCAGGCTCTTAGTCCATTGTAACCTCTCTCCTAATTTGTATATATATTGTAAATAGTTGTTATTTTGATTTATTGTTATATCTCTGTACCATTGTTATACATTGGCTTTATGAGAATAAAGATATATAACCTTACTAGTGGATAAAATTAAATATATAGAGGTTAAATAAGTGCAGTACCCTCAAATGTCAGGAGGTGTGACATTTCATGTTTACTTTGTTAAAATTTAATGATAATGCATTCTAATATAATTTCTACACCACAATTTTTTAGCATCACCATATGTAATTTAGAAATCTTATATCTACTTTTAAATTGTTATTTAAATATTTTCACTGGTTAATTAATAATCTTGTTACATGCACTTTTATCAGAAATAATACCTAATTATTCCACATAATATCAACCAGTTAGGTTACAACACCCATTTAAGTAATGCATGACAATATTTTGTAAGTATCTTGTCATTTGAAAAGCTAGTAGTTAATTTTGTTTGGCAACTGCTCATGTCAGGAGAGTGACAAATATAGAAAAAAGAATTATATTTTTCATGAGTTAATATTTTAAAAGATATATGAACAATGGTTTTCAGATAAGCTGACAATGGTTTCAGGTTGTATATCTTTCAAAAGAAATGTGTGTTTCTGATTGTAAAAATACCAATGAACTTTGTTATCATTGGACAGTGTAAACACAAAAAATACAATTAATTCCTAAAAAAAAATTAGAAATATTTGTTGGACATGTACCAGAAAAAGTTGTATCCAGAATAACTACAACACCTCTTTAAGCAAGGCATGACAATATTTTGCAAGTACATATTCATTTAAACTGGTAATAGTTAATCATGTATACTAACTGCTTATACAGAAAAAAAGAATGATATTTTTCTGACTGGGGTTAATATTTTAAAAGATACGAACAATGGTTTTCAAATCAGTTGACAATAATTTCAGGTGGTATTGCTTTCAAAAGAAATGCGTTTCTGATTGTAAAAATATCAATGTACTTTTTTATCACTAGACTGTCTAAATACAAAAAAAAAATTAATGCCTAAAAATTAGAAATATTGTAAATGGGTTATGTTATTATTAATTTTCTGTGTTACTAGTTATTAAAATAAATATATAAAACATATTTCTTTAGTTATTTGCCTGTTTCAGCTAATTTCAGAAACTAGAATGTATATGCAATAAGAAATGACAGAGAAAATCTAATTTAAAGCAACATTTTATTTGTGCGATTGTTTTTTTTTTTTTGGTTGGGAGTCATTTTTTTTTAAACTGCCCTGAAGAGCTGCATACCCGTTACACTTCCAAACATCACGAGGCATCATAGCAAGCATCGCAAGATGAGAACTAAACAGCAACATGTGTGTAAGGAGATGAATCGATATATGAACAATACCAACCGGAAATTGATTCTAAGTTTCGGCATAGAATGGACAATCGGAGTGAAGTACAGGAAATAGCCTTTTAATTTGAATAAAGAATAACTATCCAGTTTAAAAATAACAACAACAAAAATAGAAAGGAAACCGTACAGCTTTTTTACATGAAACGATTAATTTATATAAAAAATGGACAATCGTTAGACCTTCTTGTTTCGCCCCTAAAGAACGATCGGTCCTAAAAAAAAAGTTGTCCCCGATATATCTCGGCCCTAAAAAAAAAATCGCCCCAGATATATCTCGGCCCAAAAATCTTCTTTGCAATAGAATTAACAGGGTAAGCGGAATTGAAGAACAAAGAAAAATAATCAAGAATAATGAAGAAAAGAACCCAAAACTACTATTTGTACATGTACATGTCTATGCGTAGCGTAGATGTGATGCTCGCCTGTATACTTATAGGACGAACGCCAGATTTTCATTTTGTGCCGACAATAATGATTTTACATATAATTGATAAGCTGTTAATTCAAGTGGTTATTATTTATTTTCTCAGTTGGAAATTTTATTGCATATGAATTTAACTGATTGATGTGTGACCACATGTAAAATAGCAACACCAGAATAAAAATAAGTTCAGTCTCCTGTTTCTCATTTCCAGAGACAGTTGAATGTAGGAACCATGGGCCGTATCTTAGAACTAAAACGTATCTTAGGATGGTCTTATGGCATATCTTTGTCCTAAGTCGGGTTAATGAAAGTGTCCTAATTTGCGATATGTCCTTAAATT
>MJUT01035981.1:147487-173232 GCA_002080005.1 Gigantidas platifrons
ATCTAAAAACTATATTTAACTTTTAGTCTACAATTGTTGAAAAATCCAGGATGTGGAAATAGGACCTTGTTTCTTCTCCGTTGTGGTGTACAGCACCTACGAGATTTGTGCAGGACAAATCAAAATTGGACAACTCGACCATATGATAACCCCACGCCACACGAATGGCGAGCTCCTTCCACATAAGCGTGTACACGTGGTATCTAATAATGCAGCATATCTTATCATAGACGCCTTATATGTGCTCGACAAGATTATCCCACACGATTCATTAGACTTGTTTTCTTGTTGCAATATAAAGTCTATCCCCATTGCATTGCCATCATTTTTCCTACATGCTCTATTATTTCTTAGACTTATGGCTGAAATATCGCTCACTCGATGTGAAACAAATAATCAATCAGTCAATCAATACTTTTATTTTCTTGATACATGTATTTTTTTTTTATTCCAGGCTTAAAATATAAAAGCGTACAGCCTCCAGTAGTCAGGAATTTATTTCGCATTTATAATGGAAAATTCATTTACATTGAATAAAACATGAAAGATTAATTTATGTGCAAATATGTAGATTGTATCCTGTGTGGTAGAAAACGGAACTTTCAGTTTGAATGAAACAATAGAGAATAGTGGAAATAATGATATGTGGTCTTCGTCCTATGTGTTTTAATTTATAAACTGACAAACACCATTTTAAAACATTTTTGTTATACTTTGTTGTGTAATCTGCATACCATTTTACGTAAAAGAAGGAACTAATTAACTCGCACCTGTAAAAACAAATATAATGAAAAACAATAAATACCACACCTGTCGTCTTTCGGGCTGATATCAGGAACTAGGGATGATTAAGAGTATGATATGAAAAATGTCATGTAATAATCTATATCTTACATTTGACACAAAGACCAACGTTAATATCACTGCATGTCTTATATTATAAGCTAATAGGGCAAAATGCACATCTGATATGATTGATTGGTCAAAATGTATGTGTATGAGGTTATTAAAGCATTTTGCATAATCATATATTTGTTTAATCTTGCATTCTTCTGAAAACAGGACACCAGTCAGCATAAAAAAACATTTAGAAAATATTTGGTAAATACGTGTCTAATGTGATAGCCATACATTAACTAGATGGTGCCTTTCCATTCAACTAGAGGCTCACCTGAGTCTGTGTCGCTCACCTGATAATTCATGTGCAGTTTGTGTTTAATGTTCAATGAAGATTAGATTTGAAGAAAAAATATTATATACATAGGATCCGATGTACAGTTGTTTCCCATTAAAATAGGACTTCAACAAAAACAGAGCGTTGTTAGAGGAAATATGTAGACATGTACCGAAAGCACCCACATGCAATCTATTCAACAACAACAACAAATATTTCAAATATTCAAAATTTCGGAATTTGAGCCCCTTTTAGAACCCTTTTATGAAATAAGATAGCATTTTTGCTGTTAATGGCAAAAGGACTGCATATTAAGATTGCACGAAAAATTAAATACGTTTAACTTATTTGTTAATGGTACTAATTCATGTGTACGAGGGAAGGATACCGTCTCTTAAATAACCCTCAGATTTTCTTGCGCGTCTAGGAGTGACAAACATGGTTTTATCTTAAAGATCGTAGTTACATACCTATGATGTTACGGCCAATGGGTAGACATACTTGAATCAAAGTCAAGTCGACTTTTGCCAAGTTGGTTCAAATGTTACTTATTCATTTATACGGACGTGGGGTGCCCTTTTTGAAATTGCTCCTTAGATTTTCTTACGATACTAGGGGTTATTAACTTTAAACTAAAGGTCTAAAATATACCTACATATGATATTGCTGCAAATGTGTAGATCTACTTCAAAACGGTGATACCCTGTATTTTATTTAAGTTACCTTCCCTGTAACAACTATATACTTAAGACGTTTTACTTTCAAAGCACATCAGAAATCGGACCAAATCGTATTGTCATGCAACGTCGCTCGCAGAACCGTGTTATTATTATGTTACATCGAGGTGGGTAATTAAAATAAATAATTCAGGAATTCCATTCATAAAAAGGATCGCCAATCTAGATATCTTAATAAAAAAAAACATTAGTGGACATCAATATGGTCTTGGCGTTTAACGCCACTTTCAACAACAATTCAGTTATATCGTAGCGGTCAGTCTTATTGATAGAGGAATGCAGAGTATCCGAAGAAAACAACAGACATGTCGCAGGTCAATGACAGACTTTATCACAGAATGTTGTATCTAGTACACTTCTCCATGAGTTGTGATAGGCACTGAATGCAAAGGTATTTGTAAATCCAACTACTATACGATCATACACCGTGTAACACGACAACGACTACCTAAATAAAACAAACCATGATTAAGATAATGTTATGACTGGTCGCTGTTGGTCCGTCACATTTAATCAAGATTAATCGACACTATGCATGTATTGCATGCTGGTGAGGGAAATGTGAAAATTTACTCACCCAAGAGTATCATATTCCCCGAGGGCATCGCTCAAGGGGAATATGATACTCGTGGGTGAATAAATACAGATTAATACATGGGCATTTCCATATTGGCCTGGTTATCATCCTGAGACACCCATATTGGCCCTCGACTTCGTTTCAGGCCAATATGGGTGTCTCAGGATGATAACCAGGACAATATGGAAATGTCCATGTGTTAAACTATTTATCATATACTTCCGACATCTGCAGACGTAAACACCGGAAGTTGTTTATTTTGTCTGAAACGCACGAGGGGCACCTAATATCCGGTTATTTTCCCGGTGTGTGAAAGTATGGACAGTTTACTTCCGGTCATATTGGTCATACAAAAATGCCTTTATTTTAACTAAGCATGTAATAAATTTTCATATTTCCTGTACCTGCATGCTATAAATGTTTTATTATACCGAATGAAACCAAGAAAACACATAAATATGTAAAATACTGCTGGCAAACATATTCTAAGTCCATTGGAACGTTGTCACAGATATTTTAAAACTACATTGTAACAGTTTCCTGCAAATGAATCGTTCCGAGTGCCTCTGACGTTTTCCTGTCAAAGAACGATAACTCTGGCGGGAAAACCCGCGCTGCTTCCGAAGTGGTGGAATATGGTATTTAATTCACGGAATATGATTTTTGTCCTATGTGGTCACGTGTTCTGATGTTTACCCATTGCCCGATCAAATTAATCTAATTATGGTAATTAATATATGATGTATGATAATACACATTGTCGTTTACTTTACCGATATCAACAAACTACCCACAAATTAGATGAATTCCTTTGAAAACTCGATCGTTTTAGCAGAGTGGTCAAACCTGAATGTCTACTGATATTGTTGTATATCAGATGAGTGAGTGAGTGATCGTTGTTTAACGCTAATTCAGCAATTTATCAGCAATATCATAGCGAGAACAAGTTAATTTTCAATGAGATTATGATGAGGTCCTCTTTGTACTAGAGTAACACGCTTTGTTGAATTTGTATATACATATAGTGATTGACTGTTCCCAGTGAGTTTCCAAAACTACGTCATCCATATTTATCTACAGATTAGTTGTACGGAATTTAGGGCTCTGTGAACATAGAGTAAAAGAACAATTGCTAGACGTGATATATTAGCTACCTGATGGCAGATTGTAATTTGGTAGGCATATTAACAAACATCTTGTATTTGAAGTGCTAATGACATGCACATGTTTATTAATAGGAAACATTTTATTGATTCATATATAATGTAATTATTATCAAAACTGAGGTTCTCCTCCCTCAAACATAGGTGACTTTGTCTGATTTTGGCTCTCCTGTTTAGACTCTTTGGTTTTATTGCTCTCCTCCCTCAGACATAGGTGACTTTGTCTGATTTTGGCTCTCCTGTTTAGACTCTTTAGTTTTATTGCTCTCCTCCCTCAGACATAGGTGACTTTGTCTCTGATTTTGGCTCTCCTGTTTATGCTCTTTGGTTTTATTGCTCTCCCCCCTCAGACATAGGAGACTTTGTCTGATTTTGGCTCTCCTGTTTAGGCTCTTTGGTTTTATTGCTCTCCTCCCTCAGACATAGATGACTTTGTCTCTGATTTTGGCTCTCCTGTTTAGACTCTTTGGCTTTATTGCTCTCCCCCCTCAGACATAGGTGACTTTTTCTGATTTTGGCTCTCCTGTTTAGGCTCTTTGGTTTTATTGCTCTCCTCCCTCAGACATAGGTGACTTTGTCTCTGATTTTGGCTCTCCTGTTTATGCTCTTTGGTTTTATTTCTCTCCTCCCTCAGACATAGGTGACTTTGTCTGATTTTGGGTCTCCTGTTTATTCTCTTTGGTTTTATTGCGCTTCTCCCTCAGACATAGATGACTTTGTCTGATTTTGGCTCTCCTGTTTAGGCCCTTTGGTTTTATTGCTCTCCTCCCTCAAGTATAGGTGACTTTGTCTGATTTTGGCTCTCCTGTTTAGGCTCTTTGGTTTTATTGCTCTTCTCCCTCAGACATAGGTGACTTTGTCTGATTTTGGCTCTACTGCTTAGGTTCTTTGGTCTTATTGCTCTCCTCCCTCAGACATAGGAGACTGTGTCTGATTTTGGCTCTCCTGTTTATCCTCTTTGGTTTTATTGCTCTCCTCCCTCAGACACAAGTGACTTTGTCTGATTTTGGCTCTCCTGTTTAGGCCCTTCGGTTTTATTTCTCTCCTCCCTCAGACATAGGTGACTTTGTCTGATTTTGGCTCTCCTGTTTAGGCCCTTCCGTTTTATTGCTCTCCTCCCTCAGACATAGGTGACTTTGTCTGATTTTGGCTCCTCCTGTTTAGGCCCTTCGGTTTTATTGCTCTCCTCCCTCAGACACAAGTGACTTTGTCCGATTTTGGCTCTCCTGTTGAGGCCCTTCCGTTTTATCGCTCTCCTCCCTCAGACATAGATGACTTTTTCTGATTTTGGCTCTCCTGTTTAGGCCCGCCGGTTTTATTGCTCTCCTCCCTCAAACATAGGTGACTTTGTCTGATTTTGGCTCTCCTGTTTATGCTCTTTTGTTTTATTGCTCTCCTCCCTCAGACATAGGTGACTTTGTCTGATTTTGTCTCTCCTGTTTAGGCCCTTCGGTTTTATTGCTCTCCTCCCTCAGACATAGGTGACTTTGTCTGATTTTGGCTCTCCTGTTTAAGCCCTTCGGTTGTATTGCTCTCCTCCCTCAGACACAAGTGACTTTGTCTGATTTTGGCTCTCCTGTTGAGGCCCTTCGGTTTTATTGCTCTCCTCCCTCAGACATATGTGACTTTGTCTGATTTCGACTATCCTGTTTATGCTCTTTGGTTTTATTGCTCTCCTTGAAGAAAGATGATGTTTTAACTGTTCAAATTTAATTGAAGATGAAACCCATGTTATTTTACATTGTCCTGTTTATTCTGATATCAGACACAATCTTTTTACTGAAGTTTTAAAATTGATAGAAATTGTGTGAGTTTGTCAGATTGTCAGAAAATGGTATTTTTTTTCCGAATCAAAGTAGTTTTAGAATAGTCGCCAAAACCTTTAATGGTATTTAAGAAAAAACGTAGTGAAACTTTAGATTGTAAATAATATAATTATGTGAGAATTAATATTTGTATTACCCGTATGCACTTGTTGATATATGATTTCTTATAGTTATTGATTGGTTTAAATATATATATAACATGTTTAATTTTATTTTAATTTATATATGTTCAGTCAAACCTATATATAAAGTCCCATAAAGGAACCTGAAAATCTGACCGTTCTGAGCAGTAGCCTTTTAGGCCACTCCAAGTTAATTTCTAGTTCTTCGGCCAATCATACGAAAAATATGGTAGCGAACGAGCGAAATTGAACCTGAAAATGTGGCTTTTCTGAGCAGTAGCCTTTTATATACAGGTTTAAATTATATTCACTATTCATTAATTGACAAAATGCCTTTATAGACAGTGATTTGTTATATAGAGGTTTAAATCCTCTAAAATATCAATACAATTACGTTTTACGAGAGCTATCATGATCACCTAATAAGACGTGGCGGGGTTAAACTAGTTTTATGGATCAAAACATCACCTCTTGGTGAAATGTTTGTTCGATTGTTTGTTTGGTGGTGGTTAGCGCCAGTTTCAACAATATGCAAGGTATATCGTGGCAGTCAGATTTATTGGTGGAGGAAACCGGAGTACCCAGAGAAAACCACAGACCTGCCGCAAGTCACTGACAAACTTTATCACATAATGTGTTACACCTTGCTCTGATCGAGATTCGAACTCACAATATCGTATGACATAATAGTGAAACAATAGTCAACTTTGACCCAAAATCTAATTGCCAATATCATCTTCCGTCACCTATACGCAACTGAAAGAACAGGTTTTAGCAAGGTTTTGATATCTTCCGAAAATAAAATTATAAAACAAGATTTGGGAGCGCATGTGGTCTTACGGTCACAAATCTGTCAAGTGCAATTTTCTGTTTGGGTGTTTGGTTTGTAGAAATGTGCAATTCGCACATATTACTGGAAATAAATTTTGACATAAACCATTATGCATGTATTTATTCCAAACGTCATTTCTTATTTTTTCATCTGTCGAGTGGGTGATGTGTGAATGGGTAGACCTCCATTTTAACCAAGAATACTAATAAAATGTATACAACAATTTTATTTTGCAAATACATGTACATGTTTAAAGATGTCATTTCTGGATATCAGTCATGTCTTGTTCATGGTTTTGGCCCTTCTGATTTTGGACGAATTGTTGGTGGATTTTTTGGAGGTGGTGGTGGGGGAGGATTAGGGTAAGGATTTGATGTCGTGGTACCAGCAAGCGTTCTTGGACCTGTAAATTAAAATCAAATGTATTATAAGTATAAACCAGAACATCATTCACAATAAGGAACACTTTATCAACAGATTTATCCTACAATGACAGAACACACACACACACACACACACACACACACACACACACACTAGTTATAGACAACAACATCAATGACAATAAGGAAGACTACATATATTAATACATTTATCATGTAATGATATCACACAAACACACACACAAACAACTATGCACCAATTTTACTTGCATGTGTGCTAATTTTGTCAGTTTCGAGAAGTGTTCAGACTGTATCTTATTTTAACGTATTAGACATAGCATCTCAAGTCTTTCCGTCATCTAATTATCAGACAGGGATCCAGGTTGTGGCATTATAGGGTGTGAAATCTAGACTCGGTCCCTCATAATCCCCTATGGATACACTATGGAGTCCTTGTAGGGTGACTAGGGGACTAAGCTCTCCTCCTCGGAAGCTGTGTGAGTTTTCAGAGTTACAGTCAGTACTAGTATTCTACTAGTAAAACTAGTTGTGTATTTCATTCGCGTAAAATATCTGAAAACTCACAATAAAAGATACAATGTATAACGAAATAAAGCGATAACGTAGATATTGTTTTATAAGATTAATATTGTTTTTCATCTCTTCATTCCTAATTATGCCTGTCAACACATATCGGTGAGGTCTATGCTATCCTAGCGAACTTGACATAATGAATTATACAATATTTTCTAGAATTAAAGAAAATATTATTAAATCTCCGGAGTATTATGATCAAGGGTCCAGAAAACTAAGCATACTTCATGCCAGAATACGACATCATTACAGCTCATTGAATGCTGATTTATTTCGTATAAACATTACAAATGACCCGAAACGTCTGTTTAGAAGCTTGAAAGAAACCCACACAAATATTGAAACATTACTCTTTGGAAACGATGAAATTAATAGACGCAAAAATTCTATGATCTTCAATAAAGTTCGAGCAAACAAAAAAGATTTTAATCAGTGGTCTGTCATCTGGTCTACATCAACATCAACTTATTTCCCATGCTTCACTATATTGTGTTAAATATTATCTATATTTGTATATGTACTAGATTTGTTATTATATGTGTATTATTTGTAGGGAGAGGACAGTCCATAAGTTGTGATAACGTTTTGTCCAATCCCATTGCTGTTTTATTTGCAATAACATAATATTAAACTAAAAACACTATATTTTCTGGGTTTTATTTCTAACTTGTACAACATATAATAATCAGTCATATATACATACATTATTAACTTATTCAAACTTCAATTACTGAGAACTCATCGGTGGTGTAATTGTTATCGTGCTCGTCTCGAGTGTGGTAGATCGTGAGTTTGAGTCCCGATCAGGTCAAACCAAAGACTATGAAATTGGTATCTGTTGCTTCTCCACTACTCACGGAGCATTAAGGAGAAAGAGCAAAGGCTCGTTTGCTCGGAATCAGGATAAGGCGTCCGAAAGGGGGCGATATATCTATCCACGGACACTTGTTTCAGTGAGATAATTCTATAAAAGATCCAGCTAAACCTGTTGATTTAGTACAAAGCGGACATCATCATCATCTCATTGAGAATCAATAACTTGTTCTGGTCATGGTATAGCTGAAAAATTGTTGTGTTGGCATTAAACAACAATCACTCACTCGCTCATTCTACCTTATTATAATAATCAGTCATATATAAATTCCAATATTAACGTGTTCAAACTTTACATATACAGTTCACAACTAACATATTATTTAACTTAGTATAATGTTCAATACACCATAGTTATTAATCAAGTGTGTATAGTAATGTCCTTATAGGGAAATTATTATTAATGGAAATAATTTAATAAACTTCTTACCTGGCATAATTCACTCTTCAATTCAATAAAACAGCGTACACTATTAATTGTTGTACTTTCACTTTCGGGTTCTCTGCAGTAGCGATACAATCTTTAAATAGAACATGGACTTTCTTGTTAACTTACCAACTCGTGTTTTCTTGTAGTTGTCTAAGTTGATATATAAAATTTGTACACGCCACGATATAGTAGGAATACTGCTTAAGTTAGCATTACGCACCAATAAATCAATCAATCAACCACGTCGTGGTTCTGTTGACAATTATGGTGATGTTCCGTGGCTGATATAAACAAATAACACTTTTACATGTTATATTCATACCCTTAATTGACCCCTTAGTTAAATTGAAATGATATATAGAGAACGATACTAGAAATTATTATTAACTAATAGAAACAGAAGAAAGCCTTAATTGTTTTACAATATAGTAGACACACCTGCCCCTGATTATCTCTGTAGACTGATTCCCCTACAATAAAAATACAACAGTATATCAAAGCATACTTCCTATTCCCGTGAGTTTGTTTACAATTACATTCTGCAAAACTTTACAAACACAAACAGTAACTTATTCCATAAAATGTCGACCAAAACATAAATATGTCCGTGTGTAATTACTACAGCAACAATGAAAATCAAGTGTTGTGTATGACATAAACATTAAAAAGGCCAAACCACGAAAATAACTGAGAAACAAATAGAATATTTTCAAAGTCAAGGAAATTATGTTCTTGAAAGTGGAATTATTTGTAATCAATGTAGACAAGTTTTTTATGATAATGAAAAAATCAAAGAAAAGGCGAAAAATGATCAGTATAAATCACCACCCTCGGGTGTAACTTCTACATGTATTACACTTCCAATCGTTACTGTTGGTAAAACTATACGAGAATTTCTGCCGTATGCAGAACAACTGAAGGTCCGTTTCTAGCTATACCTGAAAAGGACAGAATGTCAATATTTATTAAACAAGGTCTGCTTGTACCAGTTGGTGTCCGGTGTTGTCCATACTAAGAATATATGACTTCAGTTGTTGGCCGGTGCATATATTGTATCTTGACCTGTGTCGGTCTAATTTATCGTGTCATGACGCTGTAAATTCCATTTGGTTGCGGCTCCATAACAAAACTTAACCTAACAAGTAATTCGTTTTGATTCAGGACAAGTGACAGTGTACACACCGTTTGATCATCTGTAAAGAAAAACCCACATGGACTTAAACTTCACTTCATACGATTGTTTGTTGATGAGCACAGTCTACAAATATGCACATGTCTCTCATTCAGAACCATGGGTTATTCGTTAGATATTACCAAATGTTCACGAAATATATATATTTGGTAAGGACATGCATTTTTAATAATTTCAAACTTTCATATGAAGAATACATATTGTTTTATGTCTGATCTTATATGATATATTATATTTCCATGTGAGCCTTATGTTTCTCTTTTCTTAATGACGATAGCTAAACATGCCAATCTTGTTCAGAAATAGCGTAAAAATTGCTGTCGTTAATAGACAATATATGAAAAATTATTTAACGAAGACAACAATAGTTGTTGCCTTACAGCTGGGGGAATACCTGTTCAGAGGTAAAATTCATGACGTTTGTATCTCTTTAAATAGCATCCGATGATTTACAAATAACACAAGAAATCGATTTTGACAAGTGAAATGAAACAGCGGTAAAATAGCACAGGCTCTCTAAATATTCTAATATAAAACCATATTTTATCAAATAATTACTTCATTTATAAACGAAAGTATTTTTTATGTAAATATACAGTTACGGTATTTATTTATATTCTTCTTTTTATGAAACATAACTTTCAGGAAATCTAATTTGATGAACTCATCTCTATATATATTCGGTGTGAATTTTCAAATTTAAGATGCTCAGTATATATAAATATAAGTTTAAATGTAGTGTTCCATTTCATTTAAGACCAGCAGACTTGTAATTATTACCTATTAAGTAAGTACAATGTAACTATTTAAGTACAACTTTAGTAAAATAATTATACACTGTTACAACTACAGTTACTGTAAAAATATAGCACAGCCATTCTCCGATATTTGACCCATTTCCGAAAAACGTGTGTCGCCTGTATTCGTAAAAATATTTAGAATTGCGATTTTTCGTTTCAAGTAAAACGGTGGTTTTCTTGAATTTATAAATACATGAAGAGATTATTTACCGCTTTCAAATACTTGTGGCTGTTATGATTTGTTATTTTATTAACATCGAAACTTGTTGAAAATCGCTGAAAACATATGTCGCCATTAAAAAATGTAATTAAGATTCGACCATTAAACCTTGATGTACAGGTTACATTAACAAAAATACAGTTTTCTCTTTTGAGTACTGGCCTATTGTCAAGATCAGCTCGACCAGGTATTGCTTTTACGCATACTTTTTATTTATTTTGCAAATTTGGTTTGTCTCCAAAACGCTACTATGTTCCGTAACATTTTCTAAAGCACTCAGAAATGTTCTAAATCAATCAAGAAATCTTTGTTTCTTTGTTCGTCTACCTACTTTAACGTGATTTCTATTAAAAAGAAAGTGCCATCTCTTACATATTTTTAATCAAATACGTTAAGAAGACATCAGATGATGAAAAAAAATAAAATGTCCGATTTATCAGGATTTTGTGAAATTAGATGTTTTTTTTTTATAAAAACGAAGTGTATTTTAAATTGCTACATATCACCTTTACCCGGTTTAGAACGAAAATCATGAGTTCTGTTCTATATTTTACAATTTGTTTTTTTTTAACTATTTTTCTCTATTCTCCGTAACTTTCATTTTCCGTAACAAAATTCAGGAACGCCAAATGTGAAGAGTTTCCATCGTGAAAAATGTATAGAAAGTTTCCATTAGTACCGTTTCCCATGATGCAATAGTAATGCGTCGTCTGTTACCAAAGTGCTACATATCTAGAACTATTTTGCTTCATGGTGGTTTTTCCGACTGCATATTATGTGAATATGTCATTGTAATGTAGGAAAAACTAATAGGCTAAAGCAAAACGGGAACGCAAATATTTGATGTCACAAAAATATGAACAGGAAAAAGTGCGTGTATTTTGATGACTCATATTCTGTTATTGCCCTGCATATCAGTAACTATTATATAAATAAACAAGTTTACAGGGAAGAAGGAAGACATTCTATTTTTAGCATTGACTAAGATCTATTAATAAACACTTTCAATATTGCTCGATACAACAATCTAAAAGGCAGGATTTGTTTTCATCTGTTAATTCCCATTAGCCTTAGTATTTTTGTTCTACCTTCTTAATCCTATTTTTAATTTTGAACTTACACAATGCAAACCCTTTACTAATTCACCAACATTTTCAGCTCGATCTATTCGATAAGATTGTCAAACCTATTTTATTATATGGCTGTGAAGTATGGGGAGTGGGAAATAACGACATTGTTGAAAGAATTTGCAAAATTCTATTACATGTGAAAAAAAAGAAGAATACCCCTGATTTTATGGTATACGGAGAGCTTGGCAAATTTCGGATTATCAATTATTGGAATAAATTACGAACAGGAAAACAAGAAAAGATTCCTGCAATTTTGTACAATTTTTCACTCCTGAACTATGGAACTAACATAACTTGGTTAAAAAGTGTAAAATCTATATCAGACAAATGTGATTTGTCATATGTTTGGACTAATCAATACTTTGTAAGTGCTACTTTGCTATATAATACTGTAAAACAAATTATAATCGACCAGTTTAAACACATTTGGCATTCTAACTTACAAAACTCACCAAAGGCACTAAATTATCATTGTTTAAAGACAAATTAGAATTAAAAAAAATATTTTAAGAAGCTAAACGATAGAAACATTATAACACTTTGTAGATTCAGAACGACGAACCATACACTACCAACTGAAACGGGCAGGTGGCAAAACATTGCCAAAGAAAATAGAAAATGTTTATTGTGTAATTCTGGTGATATTGGAGACGAGTTTCAGTACATATTTTCATGTTCAAAATTCGACGATAACCACAATCTACTTGTTAGGCAAAATTTAGAAATAGACCAAACTCATCAAAATTCAGTTCACTTATATATGAATAGTCATAACTTGTCTGATATGAATAATCTGTGCAAATTTATTAGAATAATGAATCAAATGTTGGACTCTCCTGTGTAATAGTTATTTATTTATTTATTTATTTATTTATTTATTTATTTATTTATTTATTTATTTATTTATTTGTTTGTTTGTTTATTTATTTATGTCTTTTTTTCTTATCTGCTTTGTAAATGCGTAATACAAAGTTCTTCTGTCTTACTTTTTGTACATTTTGCTTTTGTATATGTAATTTGTGTATTTCTCCATAACATTGTATTTTGGATTATGAGAATAAAGATATATATGTCTATAATAATTATCAAGGCTTGGACACAAAACCCGCCAACATGTCTTCGCTTTATTATTTTTTTCACAAAGCTTTCTCCGATTTACAGGCAGATGGTTTACGAGAATTAACACTTTATATATATATCAAATAATATTAACGAAGTCGTACACCAATTAACGTTTAAAAGATGATGGTGAATATGAAGTTTTAGTGAATAAGCAGGATGAGAACTTAATCATGGGAAAGATCCAAAGTCGGCGTGTCTTAGGCATTATCGATGTTTCACTAAATACTAGTGTCCCTTGGGTAGTCTATAAGTCACGAAAATGCCCTATGCATGTACTTGGCAACTAGCGATGGGAACTATACCAGCTTCAAACGATTTCCCGCGCAAAATACATGTGGCATAGATTTTCCCGCGTTATTTTTATATATTTTGGGCAAGATTTACCTCCATTAAAATAGATGGCGCCAAATATTGATGATGAAATAAATTATATTATTCTAAAATGGAATTACATAACTTAGATCTATTACATTTAGGAGATAACTGTATTGTATTTGAAAATTTCACGGCATCAATTGGAGATTTGATGGTCGCAAATTGAGTTTACTGGCGACGTGTTAGCGGAGCCAGTAAACGGATATTTGTACCCATTAAATCGACAATTGATGCCGTGAAATTTCAAATACAATACAGTCATCTCCATTCTAATGTAATCATGTGTAGGATAGACATACATACATACAAATGTACATCATATATGTATATTTTCGTATTATTGACAAGATGACATAAGCGGTAATCAGCTAAAATTAAGAAAAAATATTTCATGCTATTTCAACCGTGAAATTGGTGGAAATTACACTATTAAATCGACTATTGATGCCGTGAAATATTCAAATACAATTCAGTTATCTTCATTCAAATGTAATCATGTGTATTGCTACATTGTTGACAAGATGACGTAAGCGGCAATCGTCTAAAATATCTCATGATTTTCAACCGTGGAATTGATACCATGAAAATTACAGCATTGTCCAATCACAAACCAGGGATATTAAACAACTACATTAGAATGAAAAATTCCTTTTCACAAATTAGAATGTAACCCTAACCCAGTTATTGTAGAAGGTAAAATAAGCGACGCACGATTTTTTTAATGGTAGCTCGATCTCATTTTTTAATAACATTATATGTGTGTAGGTTGTATTGTTGATATATTGGTGTGAATAAAAACAATGTGGTACATAATCTATTCTATTGGGGAATTTGAATTAACAGAATTTCAGTTATATGCTTAAATTCATTTATCGCGTCGGGGATTATACGCCTACGGGATTGTATTCAGGGTTTTAGGTTTACAGTTTAGAGTGACGTAATGATTCCTTACCAGACAAGACGGATATTGACTGTCAGCATTTAATTTTAAATTTAAATCTGCAATCGAACAACAAGGTTACAGAAATTCTGATCAAGTGTTTTAATCCTAATGTCAGGGAGTATATTAATGAGATATTTGTATTTGTATTAAGTCGGTAGATTCTATTAGTTAGTAATAATTATGAATCCCTGGATCACACGTATCGGAAGTGACGTAATTTCAGATTGGTAGCGTGTTCAGCTTTTATGAAGCATGTGCTCAACAAGTTTAAATCCTTAATTTGTTCAATCGAATGTTGATTCAGACATAATAAATGAATTTTAATCTGGCTGTTTGCTCGATCAAGAGTGCACTTTCGGTTTTGTTTCTTTCCCTCCCCCATGTCCAAGTTATGCTTGCCAAATGTCGCCACGTGGCGTGATTCTGTACAGACACACAAAATAATGTTAAAATTAAATGATGCACTTCCTTATCTAAGCCAATATTAAAACATCAAAGTCCGGGCATGGGATTTTGTTAAATAGTACTGTGAACACGTGCTTTTTGAATGACGTTGCATCAGATCATCGACACGTTGAAATATGATTCATAATTTGTAAAACTATAGATATTGATTGTTTCAGCAAACTGATATATATATTTGGTTAATAGTGAGTAATGTTGTAATTGTTTAAGTAAATTATATTCATTGGTATTACTTCTTGTAATTTTATTCGCCACTGCTTCCCTTCGGCTACAGGTTTGCGGAAGCCAATCTGCACACACACTTTTACATACATACAAAATATATTATTGTAGACTTATTTGCTTGTATATTTTATTAATTTCTGACAACTTTGTTTCACTGACTTTATCACATAATCAATGTTGCATCGAGTACACCAAAGGAAGAGTTGTTTTTTGTTTGTTTTTCTTTTATCGTATCTTCGTAAGTGTAATTTTAGTTGTATGAATATAATTTGTCCTAAGATATTCTTTGTTAGAGGACTAAGGAATTGTCGTACAATAATCTTAACTGAAAAAATTAGGAATTTTTGTGAAAGGGCTAGAGATGTTTAACTGATGTGTACTTACAGTAGCTTATTTCAGATGGTTAAATAATATGTACTAACTTACTATCAGATGTTAAACTGATGTACTTACCTTATTATCAAATGTTTAGCTGATATTACTTATATTATTATCAGATGTTTAGCTGATATGTAGTTATCTTAATTTCAGATGTTAGCTGATATGAACTTACCTTATCATGGTTAGCTGATATGTGCGTACCTTTTTATCAAATGGTAAACTGGCATGTGCTTATCCTTTATTAGATTTTTTCACTTTATGAAGTGTCTTATTTTCATATGTGTAGTTGATACGAATGTATCTTCTTGTCAGATCAGATTTTTAGCTGATAATTACTAATCTTAATATCAGATGTTTATCTTATATATTTATCTCAATTTCAGATGCTTAGCTGATATGAACTTGTCTTATTATCAGATGTTTAGCTGGTATGTACAATTGCACTTATATTATTTCAGATGTGTAGCTGATGATTACTGTCCTTTTATCAGAGGTTTGCCTGTTATGTATAAGCTTACTATCAGATGTTTAGTTGATATGTACTTATCTTATTATCAGGTGTTTAGCTGATATGAATTTATCTTATTATCAGATGTTTAATCTGATATGTACTTATGTTATTATCAGATATTTAGCTGAGTTGTCCTTATATTATTATTGGATTTTTAGCTGATATGAACTTATCCTATTATCAGATGCCTGGCTGTTACAAATGTATGTACAAGACGTTTAACTGATGTATGCTTACAATGTACCATATTGTCAGATGTTAAACTGATGTACTGACCTTATTATTAGATGTTCAGCTGATATTTTATCAGTTGTTTAGTTGATATGTACCTACCTTATTATCAGACGTTAAACAGGCATGTACTTATCTTTTATCAGATGTTTCACTTATATGAAGTGTCTTATTTTCATATGTTTAGTTGATACAAATGTATCTTCTTATCAGATCAGATCTTAGCTTATGGTTACTAACCTTAATATCAGATGTTTATATGTATCTGATATATTTATCTTAAGTTCAGATGCTTAGCTGATATGAACTTATCTTATTATCAGTTGTTTAACAGATATGTACTTATCTTATTTTCAGATGTTTAGCTGATGTACTTGCTATCATATGTTTACTTATATTATTTCAATGTACTTACTATCAGATGTTTACTTATATTATTTCAGATGTTTAGCTGTTAATTGTCCTTATTACCAGATGTTTGCCTCTTGCGTATTATCTTATTTTCAGATGTTAAGCCGATATGAACCTATCTTAATATCAGATGTTTAGCTGATATGCACCTGTCTTATTATCAGATGTTTAGCTGATATGTACTTATCTTAATTTCAAATGTTTAGCTGATATGCACTTGTAATTTATCAAATGCTTGGCTAATATTAACTTATCTTATTATCAGATGTTTGGCTATTATGTACTTGTAATTTTATCAGATGTTTATTTGGCTGATATGTACTTATGTACATATTTTATCATCAGGTGTTTAGCTGATATGAATTTATCTTATTATCAGATATGTAGCTGATGTATTTATCTTATGTTCAGCTGTTTAGCTGAGATGTGCTTATATTATAAGATTCTTAGCTGATATGAACTTGTCCCATTATCAGATATCTGACTGAGATGTACTTATATTATCATCAGATGCTTAGCTGATCTGTATTTATATTATTAGCAATTTTAGCTGATAATTACTAACCTTATTATAAGATGTTTTGCTGATATATGTATGTATTTATCTTATTTTCAGATGTTTAGCCGAATTTCGATATGCATTTATCTTAATTTCAGATGTTTAGCTGATATGTACTTATTTTATTATCAGTCGTTTGGATGATATGTACTTAAATCTTTATCAGTTGCTGAGCTAATAATAATTTATCTTATTAACAAATGTTTGGCTGATATGAACTTATAATTATCAGATGCTTAGCTAATATTAACTTATCTTATTATCAGATGTTTGGCTGATATGAACTTATAATTTTATCAGATGTTTGGCTGATTAGTACTTATGTACTTATGTTATTATCAGATGTTTAGATAATATGACATTATCTTATCATCAGATGTTTATCTGTTTAAGTTTTTATCTTATTTTCAGATGCTTACTTGATATGCACTTGCCTTATTATCAGATGTCTAGCTGATATGTACTTATCTTAATTTCAGATGTTTAGCAGATATGAACTTATCTTATTATCAGATGTTTAGCTGTTATGTTTTTTTTTTATCTTATTTTCATATGTTTACTTCATATGCACTTGCCTTATTATCAGATATCTAGCTGATATGTACTTTTATCATCCTTCCCTCCGGATATATCTACCTGCTGACTCCATAAGCAAAACTCGTATCAAAGTCCGCGTGATCTGAGCAGGACTTATCAACAGTCAGCAGGAGTTATCACCAAATTCTCCTAACATTTAAACGATAATTCCTGTGAAGATGGCAAAAATAAATAAAATTCATCGACACCGTTAGCTAGTTAACATTATTTTTTTTATACATATATCAAATTAGCAACTGTAGTGTTAGAAATATCAACAAACATCGTCCTACAAAAATGTTCTTTACACAATTCTTGATAACCTCTGCTGAGACGTCATAATTTTTTACGTCATAAGGAAGGTTGTGACTTTCATGTTTTCTAAATCGGAACGGCATTGGTAAGCAAAAACTTTAATGAAAAAGGGCGACTTTGATGTTTGTAATAAAAAAAACAACCAATGAATATCACAATTAAAGGAAAAATGCAACAATTGTAACATTTATATAAACCTGTAAAAATGAATGGTATATTTGCAAACTACTTATGAACTACGGTTTAGGGAAGCGTATTTTGAATATTTTGAATCATGTAATCTTTCCCGCGAAAATATAAATATAGATGTATCCGTGTTTATGGTTGATTTAAGGATGATAAATATGTCATCTGAATGTGAATATGATTGATACTGAAAAATATCAACCTGCTCGACAGAATATGAAGTTTGTGACTCGTTCGCTTTGCTCACTCGTCAACAAACTTCATATTCTGGCTCGGCAGGCTGATATTTTCGGAATCAATCAATTCACATCCAGATAACATATACATCTTAATTCAGATGTTTAACTGATATGTAATTACCTTATTATCAGATGTTTTAGCTGATAAGTATTTATCTTAATTTCAAATGTTTAGCTACAATATGTACTTATCTTAATTTCAGATGTTTAGCTGATATGCACTTAACTTATTATCAGATGTTTTAGCTGATATGTACTTATCTTAATTTCAGATGTTTACTTGATGTGCACCAGTGATTGGGATTAAAATTTTAATAATGGGACATTTTCTATTGACATTCATAATTTCAATGGGACATTTTCAGATGGAATGTGATAAATGGCAAATGGCCCCTCTAATCCATATTACTGATGCACTTGCCCTATTATCAGATGTTTAGCTGATATGTACTTATCTTAATTTCAGATGTTTAGCGGATATGAACTTACCTTATTATCAGATGTTTAGCTGTTATGTTTTTCTTAATTTCAGATGCTTACTTGATATGCACTTGCCTTATAATCAGATGTTTAGCTGATATGTACTTATATTATTTCAAATTTTTAGCTGGTATTTACTGATCTTATTATCAGATGTTTGGCTGTTATATAGTATCTTACACTGGGAAATAGTAATTGCAAATATGCTCGTTTTTTTGCAAATATAACTGGTAAAATGCTAATAATTAAACATTACCAGTTATATTGGCGTTTACCAGTTAAATTGGACAATTCCTATTTATATTTGTCATTGTCTTGTTATATTTGGATTTTTCCTTTTATATTTACATTGTCGATTTAGATTTTCATTTTCCTGTTAAATTTTCATTCTCCTGTTAAATTTGGATTCTCCTGCTAAATTTGAATTTGTCTTGTTAAATTTGCACATTTTTTTATATTAGCTAAATCTTTTTATATTTGCGTTTTTCCTTTTAAATTCGTCTTTGTCATGTTATTTTTGCATTGTCGATTTAAATTCTTATTCTCTGGTTAAATTATCATTCTCCTTTTAAATTAGCATTCTCCTGTTATTTTTTGCATTTCAGCAGTTAAATCCCACGGTCATATAAGCCACCCGCTGAGTAGTGAGATTACGTAATACTGTAGTCGTCACTAGCTCATTGAATATGATGATCTATAGTATTATATTATCGTGTATCTATATGTATTTATTTATATTATTATTATTATTATTATTATGTATATTACACTAGTCTGGCCCATTAATAAATTTAGTGTATTCAATACACAATAATACAACAATTGTTACGTATTTGAGGACAAGGTATTTGATTTTCAGGTCGTATTTTAACTTAATGCATGTTTATTAAGAAATGTGACTTTAAATGTATTAAAATATTAGCAAAGTGTGATACACATGCAGAATACTGTTGTCACTTCACTATTACTTGTTTTTTTTTATTATCATGTGAGAAATACATTAACCTTGTATGACCTATGCTGAGACTATTTACTAAAATAAGAATTAAGTATATTAAACTATCGGTCTCTATTAAACTATTTATGTCTTGTTTTATAGCACAGGATTGCGTATGCACATATTCAAAGTAATTGTGCTTTAAAAGTTCTGATTATTGTAAAGGAGGAACATTAGTGAACAATAAATATTTTTGTGTATGATATATCCCTATGTAAACGCCGTAACGCGCCCTTGTCCGATCCAACAGAAATATGCAGTTTAAATGTAAACACTATTTTGTCAGTTAATTACAGGAAATTATTTTTTAAAAATGTTTATATAATTCCCTGATAAATATAAGAACAATATTTATTTGTACCATTCTGGATGATAATAATTTTAGAGTATTCTATTCAATACACAATAATCCATCAATCCTTGTGTATTTGCCGGTTTGCATGAATTAAATGATGAGATGAATGTGTACTGCATGACAAGTACAAAACATGGTAGCACACAGATAAATAGCTTAGCTGTAAATTTTTTTTTATCTTACAGACATTTCAAGAAAAGGTATATATAAAATCGTTTGTTTTCTGTTATTTATTTTTTTTTACTATCCATAAGTTACTTTTATATATTTTCTGCAAAGTTGTTTTCTTTATTTTTTAATTAAACTTAACTATTATTGCTGTATTACTTTTATTAACAACTACTTTCACTAACAAAACTATTTCTTCTATAAGTTAATTGTTAAATTGTTTTCATTGTTCCTGTTGTCATGAAATGTTTCCAAATAATGAATTTTCAATAGTTGAATTTGACTGCTACTTACGCGGGAGAACTGTCCCAATACTGCCACCTTTCGTAAAAAAATCAAATGTCAGTTAGTAAGATTTTATTTCCGTATTTTGTCTCGATTTTTGTCCAGAACAATTTAATCCAAAAACGAGATCGAATATGAAAATAAATTCTGTAAAGTTTAATTTAATTCCTACTTGCACTAGAAAACGGTCCCTAACCTGTCGTCGCCAAATTACTCCGGTCTACCTGTCCATCAGTCACTGTGCCATCAGTCTTCCCACCCGAAATGTTTTCAAATAATGAATATTCAAATAATTGAATTTGAATCCCGCTACTTACGCGCGAGAATTGTCCCAATACTGATAGTATGCCTGTGTAATGATTACACTGACATTATTATGGCTTTGTGTATAATTAACTAAAGTGCTGTAGCCCACTGTAAGAAAGATAAAATTCTTTTCACTTTCAGAAAATAAATTCTGAAAAGCTCAATTTTATTCCTACTTGCACTAGAAAACGGTCCCTTTCCTGCCATCACCAAATTAGTCTGTCCCGTCCATCATTCTTTCCTCCCAAAATCAGTATTTTCATAAATTAAATATTCAAATAGTTGAATTTGAATGTCCTCAATACTGCCGTCTTTCATAAAAAAAATCTAATGTCACCTAGTAAGATTTTATTTCTGTGTTGTGTCTCGATTTTTGTTCAGAACAATAAAACTCCAAAACGAGATCGAATATGAAAATAAATTCTGAAAAGTGGAAATTGATTCCTGCTGTTTGTTGGAAAACGGTCCGGTTTATCAAATGTCAGTTAGATTTTATTTACTTAATTTGTCTCGATTTTTGTCCAGAACAAGCATTTTTCCAGCTATATCATGGCGAAAATAAGTAAATTTTCAATGAAATGATGACGAGCTTCAATTTGTACTAGACCAACACGCTGAGTTGGATTTTTATAGTGTGTGTTAGGATATTCTTTTTTAAATTGCTCCACATCCCAAAATATAAAGTGCTTAAAACGTATAAATTATAAACTACGCTTCAAGAATGGATGAAGATCCGTTGAAGGAGTGGTTCGCGGTGCTGGCCCAGCATACAGCGAATGTAACAGGTAACAGTGCTAGCTCACTGACAGTCCGCGGGTAGACATGTCGCCCCACTCGGACACATTATTATGATTCTGAGCCAACCAGTGCTTAACGGAGAAGCAACAAATGCAAATTTTATAGTCTTTAGTTTGACCCGACTGGACTCGAACTCGGGATGTACCGCACCCGAAGCGAGCAAACAAACCATTACGCTAACGATAGTTCAAGCAGATAAACATATCTACATAAAAGAAAACGTCATGCAACTGGTGAACCATCGCAATTTTGAAGATAAGAATGGTTTGTGGATTTGAATTCAATTTTTTGTCAACATTTTACAGATCATTAGATGTGTGTATTTTTTAAATTCATAAAACGTGTGACATGTTTATTATATTGTGTGCGAGAGCCACGTGATGTCCAGATAACAAGTAAATTTTACGGTTGACTGCATTCATTTGACCTAGTAAACGTTATGAAAACAATACTAATCATCACTGAATGACACCGATACTGTGACCATTGCAACCTTTTACTTTATAAGTGTAGTTGTACACTGTTCTATTTGTTAAATTGGGATAGACCTCAGGATTTTCTTCTGAATAAATTTGGGCAAATACATGCCATGGTAGCTGTGAATATTGTTTAGAGATTTCGAAGTAACATGACATGGAAAAAAAAGAAACAAGAGGAGAGAGAGAAAATGGACGATGAAGGCTAACTGGAAAACTGGATAAAGGATCACTCACGATTTTAACCTCATATGGAGTATATATCTCAATTGATACGATATTCAAGAGCTTGTGGTTCCTATCAGGATTTCCTTGATATATGGTTGCTGCTAATATGGAAGGTACTGAATCAAAGTTTCCTCTTAGGGACGAATCATTTAACTTCCAGGGGGAGGGGGGTGGGGGGGCTATGGTCTTTTTCATTCTAAAAAATATTATGATTCCCAATGTTGCTGAAAAAATATTCTGATTTTGGTGGAGGAAAAAAAAATCTGATTCAGAGTTTTTGTCATATAACCTAATGTTACATTCTGGAAAAAAAAATTCGCGACAAAAAAAATAGATATTCTAACTCTCGTGTTGTCCAAAAAAAATTTCTGAACAAAAAAAAACCATAGCCCTGTATTGTTCTTACTTTTACACTAAGTAATGATCTTATTTAAACGAGAAGCTTTTACTTTATAAATCCAATATGTAAAGTTCTAAAATTTTATTATCCAAATTAATTTATGATGTTACAGTTATGAATATCAAAACATGTCTCCCTTACAAGTTGCATTCACCTGGGACTATTATACACACTCTTTCTAATCTCAGACTCCTCCCATCAAACATGTATTCTATTTCACAGATGCCAAAATGTTTGCATGGCACCATTATATAAAAATAAAGATGTCACTTAAAAGTACATACATCAGATAAAGTCATATATACCAATAACCTTTTCATGTGAAAGTTGTAGTTGACCAAAGATTTATAGATAACAACTGGAAGTAATTAGATACACATCCCAAACCTGAGAAAGTTACAACCCCAAAATATTCATGTTAATTGTATTTAATAATTACAACAAATAACAATAATATGTTAAGTTTAGCTATCAAAATAAAATATCAAAACCAATATATCACAGCCCCCCCAGCAAGTTAAATGGTCGGTCCCTTAGTGGAAAATTGTATGTACGCCACCAAGGCTTGCTTGACCCTTATGGAATATCTGTGTCACAAATGACAACGGACATGTTCCACTTATCGTTAACACTTCCGGGCCCTTTCCTCATTCATGACATCACCGTTTGTAACTAGATTAAAAGGACGTCACGGGTGTCACTAGTGGAGCAGAAACTGCCTACCCTTCCGATGCACTCGAGTTCACCCCCTCCACCGGTTTTTATTGGGGTTCGTGTTACTCGATGTTTTGTTTTATATATATGTCTTCAAGAGCGTTGTTTGTCATTTTGTACTTTTACTTTGGCAAGTGTGTTGTCTGTTCTTCGATGTACGGGTTCTGATTACTCCCTTTGGCATCTATTTACTCTTCTTACATTGTTGGATTTGATTATTGATGTTTTAACGCCACTTTCAACAATATTTCAGATATATCATGGCGACCAGTTTTAGTGGTGGAGGAAACCCGGAGAGAACCATCGACCATGGGCAAGCAACTTGTAAAGTTTATCACTTGTGGCTGCGAGTCGAGTGCACCCTTTTTGTAATTTACAAAGCCGGGTGCGCACCCACGCCGTATTGGTGATATGCGTGTATGAGTTGTTAGATCCAACGACCTAACTCGTTGAGCCACCTGGACCCCCTCTTACATTGGTGTTCTTACTTACTAATTAATTATCCATTACCGACTCAGTGATAGTCCCATATGGCCTGGAAGGTTTGAAAAAGTCATGGATGATTCGTTTCATTTTGAAACTAATCAACCTATCCCATTCTATTTCCAAATTTATTTTTGTTTGTAATCAAGTGATGTATAACACCCTTGGTCGTTCCTCACATCCGATTTATTACTGACCAATCGAAAAAAATTATTGGATTTAAAAAAAAATCAACTTTATCTTTTTATATCTTTATTCTCTAAAACCACAAAAACAGTAGTACAGAGATACAAATACAAGACAAAATATATATACAATATACACATTTTAAGACAAGTAAACAAGCAATAGAGGATACTGCATATAAAAGTCATGACCAAAATTAACCAGGTGTAGCCACAGTTTTGTTAATAATATTGATAAACTTAACAAGTTTAATCAATTTTGGTCTATTTTTGGTATTCATAAGGTCTCTAAATTTAATCACATTAGGCCTTTTACAATAGTAACTAGGTATAAATTGTTTACGACTTTCTACAAAAAAGGGACAAACAAGTATATAGTGATATTCATCACCTATATCATCTTGTCTACACAAATTACTAGTTCGACTATTTCTGGCTATATTTAAACATCTACCTTATGATTAATTGTTTGAAACTTACATAAATCAATAATCATTTTGTCATCAAGCAACTTAAAATAGTCTTCTAATTTTACATCATCTTTATATAGTCTATTATTCAGTGTTTTCGGCGAGTTTTATACAATTTCATTCCAATTTTGAATAAACTGATCCCTAAGATTTTGCTTTACAGAGTGTATTAACCACTTCTTGTGAAAAAAAAATATGACTGTCCCATACAAATGCTAAACCACAAGTATTCAATATTCTTCTAACATTGTCAAGCCAGTTGAATTGATTTCCCTGGTTCTGTAATATACTAAATGCCAAATTATATAACATACAAGGAATTTTATGTTCCTTGTCAGTAAGGTACTTTGACCAAAACGATATAACTCTAATTTTGAAATCAATATCTAGTGGGAAACGTCCGAGTTCAACATAAATCATACACGAGGGAGTAGATGCTTTTAAGTGCAATAACAACTTGCAAAATTTCAGGTGAACTTTTTCAATAATACCAAGATTTCCGAACCCCCAAAGCTCTGAGCCGTACAATAAAACTGGCTTCACCATTTTATCAAACAGATCAAGTTGACAAGTAATGGATAAATTATGCAATCTACCAATTTTCAATACCTCATACATCGCTTTGGTGGCTTTTTTAACAGCTACCTGTTTTGCAATATTAAATGTACCATATCTTGATAATGTAACCCCTAAAAAGTTAAATTCCTTAACTTTTTCTATTTCATACCCATCGATCTTTTGTTTTATATGTATGTTTTCAAGATCGTTGTTTGTCCTTTTGTACTTTTTCTTTGGCAATTGTGTTGTC
>MJUT01035981.1:197835-220335 GCA_002080005.1 Gigantidas platifrons
AATCTTGCCGATATCATGATCCATCAAAAGACTGCAAAAGTATTAAAGGTTTGGTTTAGGTTTATGGTGCTTAATGCCACTTTCACCAATATTTCAATTATATCGTGGAGGGCAAAAGTATTAAAAAGAAGCCATTGCCAAAATCAAGACTACAAGGAAAATGTGGACGAAAATGTGTCATCTGGGACAAAAGTTTTAGGGTAGAATTGAAAACGAGACCCGGAAGAGTTATTAAGATCAATAAGAAAATAAACTGGAGAACATCAAATGTAGTTCATGCGGTCCACTGTAAAACATGTAAGCACATAATTTATGTCGGTGAAACAGAAACAATGTTAAAGGATCAGATACAAAATCATCTTTCTGATATCAGAACATGTAAAAAATATGACAAGCCGGTTTCAATACATTTTAATACAAAAGGCCATTCCATCGACGATTTCAGATTTGCAGGAATAGAAATTAAAAAAAAAAACAACACAATATATAGGCAGACCCGCGAATCACTGTGTTTTAAGATGTGTAACATTCAACAAGATGATATAAACAAAACAAAATAATTGGTCTAATAGGTTTTAAATTACACAAAGTTCGATCTTGAGCTTTGTGTATTTTATTTATTCATTTTTAGTAAATAATGTTCTACGACGTCATAGTTGCACGATTAGACGTTGTCTTGTTGTTGTTTTTTTTGTGTATCTTTTGGCAGTTTATGCTTTGCAACTGACGAAGACGGTTGTGCCGTCGAAAATGTTTGCAATACTTTGTTTAAATATGTTTATAATCTCCATGAAGAAATATTTTGTTTGATTGTAATTTTAAAGAAGTATTGTTTACTGCAGATCGTGGCAGTACGACTGGATACATCAGCACATCAACAGAAGCTTACACCACAGACATTTTAAAGGTTACATTGGGTGTGGTCTTGCCTTTGGCACTACTAGCATGTCTTCTTACTGCGGTTATAATCTACAAAAGTAAGGAAATATTTTTAAATCCTTTTAACTTTACAGGCCATAAACTAACCGATATGTTTTTTCATTATTATACATACTTCGTACGTCCGTCTATGAGTGAGTGAGTTATTGCTTATCGTCAAATGGGCAAGTTTTCAGCTATATTATGGTAAGAACAAGTCACTTTTCAATGAGATTATGATGCTATCCGCTTTGCAATATAGCAACATTAGTTGCATTTTTATAGTGCTAGCTCACTGAAACAACAGTCCGCAGGAGACATGTTTCCCCAATCGGAGACATTATCCTGATTCCGAGCCAACCGATCTTTGCACTTTCTCATTAATGCTGCGTTTTTAGCGGAGAAGCAACAAATACCAATTTGAGAGTCTTTAGTTTGACGAGTAGTCAATAGAGCTCAAACTTTCGATCTAACTCACTCGAGGCGAGTATGCTAACCATTACATATCCGATGAAGTTTCGTCCGCCTATGATGTATTATCCGTCTTCCTCAATTTTTGATTGAAGATATTTGATTTATCTTTTCAATTTAAGTTTTTCAATACAAGAAAGTTTAAAAAGTGATGGTCAGTAATTCCAACAATATCAATAAAACGAAAAATCACCTCTCACCTCAAATCAATGAACACAAAAAATATCACGACACATGGCCTTGGACATCCAGGTTCTGGCTTGAAACAAGCACAGAAATGCATCGCTGGTAAATCGGTTAATTGGACCCCAATCCCTCTCTAGGTCAATGGATCCATTACGGAAAAAAATCCATCACAGATTCGCTTCGCCATTTAGGATTTGTTTTTCTTATTGCATCATTGATGTATGTCTTTCCAAGGTATAATAACAAGTAATATATATTTGCATCGAATTGGAAGGGACGAACAATTTTAACCCGAGAGTACTCAAGTATCCAAGTTTCTCAGTTATGCGGGACAGTACTAACGGGTTCAAATGTGTACTTCACGTTATCTAAGAAACGACTTGCTCGGGATAATGTGGCTTCGCTATAGTCGTATTATTTTATTTTATTTAAATAAGTTTCATTTAAGAAAAATCATCTACTGTATTACAACATTTTTCAGTTTAAATCTCATAACAAATTTCTGTACAAGTCAAATACGCAATTCGCCCTTTGCTAATCACGTGTTTCTGGAATAACCTTCATCAAGTACGCTCACAAAGTCGAAATGTTGGAAAGCCAAATAATTTAAATGTCTTAGGGAGCTAAAAAAAAACCAAAGGGCCAAAGCATTATAGCCAAAATTGCTTAAGGACACATATGCCTGAGGTAGGAGAATCTCAGTTTTGAAAATAAATACATGATTTAAGAACTGTAAATTTCAATAACAAATATATCTAATAAACCATGTTAGTACCGATACATGTTCTAATCATGAATATGATTTAAATACTGCTCACTCTATATTTAACACCCCCCCCCCCCAAACAAATTATATACTTATTTTGTAGGGATATGTAGACATATTCAAAAGATTAAAGAAACTTGCCACAGCATTGATTCTGATAGTGACCACAGGAATAAAATGCTACCTGGCTCTGAAATCAAAGATACTCAAACTGCCAGTGACGTCAACATGAATAGCGAAAAATATTCTTTAAAATCACATAAAAATCTTTCCGCTGAGCACATTTTGTAGATATCAGGTATCACGTAGGCTTAGATTTTCAGGGTCGTTTTATAGTTCGTTCTCCTAAGCACGTCACCTTTGCTGAATATATTTTTGCAATGTTAATCTATATATCAAAATATCGTGTCACATTGTATATAAGGAACATTACTTGAATCTTATTTATTTATTTTTTAATCAATTATTTTTTTCCGTCAAAATAACCATGCATTGTAATTACCATATCTTACATCTGTTATAGTCCGTTTGACTTCTATAAATCTTCAAAAAAAAAATCTTAAATATCCAAATAACAGACTGTACCATGTGACATAGGACAATTAAATATCAAAGTACATAATAACAATTGACTATCATCTATGAGCAGTTAATGAGTAGCCTTTTGATAATTAAGTGTAATATGTCAAAAGGTACAATGAAATATTCATTGAAAGCACATGTCTATTATATTGTTTTCATGGCTTGGTTATTAAACTATTTGTACTCACTCCATCCATATTTCTACACTTTAGAAAATATAATTAGCATAGAGACCTAATGGGTACCATTTTTAATAATGGACCACAAATTTTGAAATTAATTGTCAGAGTTCGTATATATCATATATTAATAAACATCTAGACAAACAAAAATTGATTTGAAAACTGGGTTTTTAAGAATTTTTTCCTGAAGATTTATTGAAGTCAAACGGACTATTTCTGTTAATTTCTACAATTATGTAAAATTTGTTGTATACGTTGACCTCATGTAACACATATATTATGTCTGAGAAGGCTTTATCCGATAATGAAACAAGATAGACGTGAAAATAAACAAGGTACACTAGTTAGAGCCAAACTTTTTATTGCAGGTGAGCTGTACACGGCTACCGTGATCACCTAGTGACACCGTCGAGTAATACGCGACCATACAAATGCAAAGCGACACTACCACCGATAGGAATGCCACGGGGAAGTAACTCTAAGACAAGAAAATGAAAAAAGAGAAACAAATGTATTTAATAGAAATAAAACTGTAACCAATATTGTAAATAAAAAAAACTGTATATATAAATGATAATAATATTGATAAAGTTACAGATTTTAATGTAAGTACTACAACACCTTTTCCACACTCGAAGTTGGTTCGTAATAATCCCTTGGAAGAAAGAAAACTTGTTATTTTTTTATGTTTAAATTGTTGTGGCTTACAAAAACGTCTAAATCACCCTGAATTTCAAGAACTGATTAGTAAGTATGATATATCATGCTTTGTAGAACCAAAATCAGATTACCTAGATTTCTTCGATATACCTGGTTATGAAGTGAAAATGATAAATAGGAAAAATGTTGCTAAAGTAAAATCAGGGGGATAACCAATGCTTACAAACCAGAAATATCGAATCAGATTCAACTTATAGCAACTGAAAGTAAATTCGTTTTTTGGTTTAAAATAGCTTCAACATATTTAAACTTAGAAGAAGATATTGTTGTAGGTGTAGTATATATTCCTCCAGAAAATAACTCATATTCCTCTCCTAATTCATGTTTTCAAATAGAAAACGAATACATAGATATTTTACGAAACTATAATTATGTGGCCCTGTTGGGCGATTTTAACGGACGGACTTCTGAGAACGACGATGGTATACTAGTATATGAAAGAAGTGAAGGGGATGATACTGGTGAATATTTAGAAAATGAAATCTATGAAATCTACACCCTTGACCAGTTAGGGATTAAGTTAAGGATGGGCACGGGGGGAAATGCTAGACTTTTGTAAGGGAAATAACTTTTTTTTTATCTTGAATGGTTGGCTTGGTGATGAGAAAGGAGAAGGTAGAGTTACTTGTAAAGGTGTCAGTACTGTTGACTATTGTATATGTACATCATCGTTGTTAAAATATTGTACTAATTTTACTGTTATTGATTTTTGTAACTTGTACTCAGACGTCCACTCGCCAATCACAGTGTCAATATCTGGTCAATCAACTATTAACTTAGAAAGTGAATACGGTTGTGATTACAACATTAATTTGGACATGGAAGAAGAAAGGGTTAAAAAGTGGGACATTAGCAAATCTGACCAGTTTAATAAAACAATAGACCTCATTCAAATTATTAACCTAAAAGCCGATATAGATCAAGTTGTAAATAGTCAACAATAGATAAACCAACTGTTAATTTATTTGTAGATAGGTTATGTGATATATTTTCAAGTTCAGCAATAGAAACTTTTTGAACGGTCATATCAAAACAAACGAAACAATTTAAAAGGAAATTAGGTAAGCCTGTGAAAGAATGGTTTGATAGCAAATGCAAATTTGAAAGGCAGAACTATAGAAAGTTGAAACGAAAATATCGCATTGAAAAATCAATCACAAATAGAGAAAATATGAAAATTTCTGAAATTTTTTTATAGAAAGACGATGGATAATGCATTAAATACTCATAGAAGAAAAATGGGAAACATTTAAAATAATGAGGAACAATAATTCAAAAGATTGCTGGAAACTATTGAAAAATAAAAATGAAAGAGAAGAACCAGACATTCCAATTACAAGTTTATATGACTTTTTTTTAAAAATCTAAATGCGGCGCCTGTAGCTAATGAGAATGCTAATCTTCCTCATATAAATCACAATGATGCTAATCGTCTTAATGAACAAATTAATAAGATAATAACACAAGAAGAAATACTGAAATGTGTGAAAAAATAATAAGGCCCGTGGTGATGATTTAGTAACCAATGAATACATTAAATCAACCTCAGAAAAATGTATAGAACTTTATGAAAACATGTTTAATCTTATATTTCAATCCGGCGTTATCCCAGATAGCTGGCTAAATGGAAATATAAAACCCATATATATATATAGAGTAAAGGGCATTTTGTTTTCGATACTGTTTTTATCAGGACCATTATCTGACGAACCCGATAGGATGAGCCCGATGGTGGTCCTGATGAAGACAGTATCGAAAACAAATAGCCCATTATTTTGTTTATCGGTAATTTACATACAAAAATCATTAAAACGTTGAAAAAAAGATTTTTTTGCAGTTACAGAAAAGATTTCGGATCTAAACTTTATTTATTTCCATGCAAAAACTATTCTTTTTTGGGACTACTTTTTTTTAGCGTATTTTTGGTTTGTGAAACGTCATTCATTAAAATCGCGCGCGCTTAATTTTCAGTTGAACGATGAATATGACAGGGCGTAATTTTCTCCGTTCCTCAAATTTGTGCATATTTGGTGGATAACCCGCATAATTTGAAAATTTATTTATTTAAAATTGCAGTAAATGAACATATATTATTATATTTGAAGAATTCAAACATTTTTTTTTTCTGTGTACACATGATAATGTGCGGCACACGTTGTGTATGTTGTGTGTCTTGGTGTCTTGATACTTTCGTTTTCGACAGGTAAGCATTCCACATACTTCCAACGGATATGTGCATTCATAGTTCCGAGATAAGAATTTAAGTCCCGCCTCCTTAGCAATTGTTGCTATGCGCCACAAGCTTATGGGTTACATTTTCAAAATGGCTGCTCAGCATCCCAAGCTCGTGTCTGATTCTTTAGAATAAATTCCCGATAATATCGCAGTTTCATTCTTACCCGACTTTGAATCGTTGTCCAAAAAGGCTTTAGAAAAGGGTTTAAATTATTTCACCCAAGGTTATATCCACAATATTAAAATTTCGGAAGCACATGGAACCATGCATGTGGCGTCAATGAGAAAAAGTCAAGACCCACACAACCTTCATGTCGAAATCGGCGATGACAAACTGTCAGAATCGTATTGTACCTGTAAAGCTGGGTATGTAAATCTTTTATATTTTTGTTGTTTTTCTTTCATACAGCTTCAAGGCTAATTCAAAAGATAAACAATAAATACCATTGTCCATTCTACACAGCGGGTCGTGCACGCGTATGTGTATACATCATGACATAATCACTACGTAAACAGACAGCACATGCTGATCAACAACAATTGATATTTATCAAAGATAACGTCTGTTCATAATAACTGAATTGCTCTGATTTAAGATAATATTATCTCTTGTTTTTACCAAATAATTAATTATGCACAAACCGGATCAAAAAAGATCTGGAAATTCTTCATTCATTCGTAGACACGTGAAAATATTATGAAATCAATTCGTTTGTATTTATATAATACTCACGTGAATAGTTATTTCTGCTGAGAAAGTTTATGTATTTGCGAAAAATACAACTTTCAGAATGATAAGGGGACGACCATTTGATTTGGGTGTACATGTGAGTGTGAGGAAAAAGGGGGGGGGCAAGGTAATAGGCGATTTTGTAAATAAATAATTTATTCTGGAAATTATGTAAGATCACCATGCAGGATCAGATTTTATTATTTTATTATTGGATTTATTCAGTTGTTATATTGTCCTTCTTTCTTTGTTGTAAAACCAATCAAACCCATCAATTTATATATGTATGTAATTCGCTTTATTATTCTGCTCAATATTGGGCGTCGCGTCATGATTGACAATAAAACATTGGCATTGTATTTATTCTTGATGCTAGTGAAAATAATTAATTTAATATTAGATATCGAGAAAATAAATAATTTGGCACCATGTCGGCTATATAACTAGCAGAATTTATATATAAAACTACGTTCCCACAAATACACAACTCTGTTTGTTTGTGGTACAAAAATGACGGACTGTTTACATCCCCTGATCTCATTAAAAATGCGGCGCGCTGATTGGTCGGCTATTTTAGTCTGATTGACGTCTCGGAAGCATGAATTCAATCACATTTTAAGATAAAAGCATCATCACATGCCGTGAGGAACATAATACCATCAAATAATGGTCTAGGCGTAGAAAAGATTGCCATTTTCCTGGTTACTGGATAGTACTTTGTTTATGTTGAATCTTAGTACATTTTAGTAGCTGGTGAATATGGCAAATAGAACATCAAGACATCTAGATTTTCATGTTGTATGTTTAGTATAGATTTTGGCTACTGTATGGATACATTGGCATTAGCACACAATTTCCTGGTGTGAATCTCGCCAAGATGTAGTGTAATTAATAGGGATTTACCGTGGAAACAAAGTGAATTATATTAATTTATTTTTTCGTCAAATTCAATTGAATATTTCCTTGCAGACAACCGCATTTTACAATTTACTTCCCGAAACAACGTGACATCATTGTTTTCATTAGCGACGACCGACATCGACCTAGCACGATTTCGTCACAGTACATATCCTTCCGCGTTGGTCAGCGCATGTCAAATGATGAACTGACCCAATAAATGTCTGATATGGTCTAGTACGTCGACCCTAGCTTTATCTATCGGCACACTTCAAAAGAATGCTGCACAAATTACCGAAAAACAAAAATAAGGGATGCAAATCTGATCCTCAAAATTTTAAACCGATTACTGTTTTAAGTTGTTTAGGAACATTGCTCACTTCAATCTTAAGAGAAAGACTAACACAATACTTTGACGAATTTCTTGTACTGTTCGAACAACGAAGTGGGTTTCGGAAGGGATATTCGACCATGTACAATTTATTTATTCTTCAATCTCTTTTCAATATTTAAATAAAATCAGAAAACAAGTTATATTGTGCGTTTGTAGATTTTCAAAAGGCATTTGACACTGTTTGGCGAGATGGGCTCTGGCACAAATTAGTACTTAATAAAATGAATGGACATATGTTTAATATAATTGTAAATATGCATAAAGATACGAAATCACGAATTGTATATAAAATCTCTGTCAGAATTGTTCCCATGTAATAATGGAGTTAGACAGGGAGAAAACGTATAGCCTTTCCTCTTTGCTTTATTTTTAAACGACCTAGAACATTTTTGGGAAACATGTGACGTGGAAGGAATGAAGACCGTCTTTTCTGATCTAAAAGATAAATTAAATTTGTATTTGAAACTTTTCATAATCTTATATGCAGATATATAATAGCAGAGTCTGCTGCTGACCTTCAAAAACAGTTGGATTCCTTTAGTGATTACTGTGACATCTGGAGACTAAAAGTTAATGTAGAAAAAGTAAAAATGTGTTTTTTTTCGCAAGGAAAAACTCCTAACAGTCTTAAATTTAACTTTAACGGAAAACAACTAGAAATGGTTGATGAATATAATTATTTGGGTGTGTTATTAACAAAAAATGGTAATTTTAATAAATTAAATATGCTTGCTGTAAATAAAGGTACATAAAGCAATGTATGAGGTTTTGAAACTTGGTAGAATCCATAGTCTTTCGATAACTTGTAAAGTAAACCTATATGAAAGAATGGTAACACCCACATTATTATATGGTGGTGAAATATGGGGACTTGGGAACATAGAGATAATTGAAAGGGTTCATACACAATTTTGTAAGCTACTTCTACAGTTAAAAAATTTGATACCCACATATATGATTTACGGAGAGTTAGGTAGATATTGTGCTAGATGTAAAAAATAGAATTCTGTCGTTTTGGTCAACATTGTTGTTTGGTAAAGAATCTAAATTGTCATTAATAATATATAGATTATGTTTTGAAATGAATACAGTGAATGATACTAATTTTCCATGGTTAAAAAATGATCATAATATTATAAATGCATGTGGATTAGCCTATATTTGGAACACGCAGACTTGTATTAATAGTGACTGGTTTATTTGATTAGTAAAACAAACGCTTAAAGACCAGTATAATCAACTATGGCACTCATAAACTGAACATTTCGCAAAAGCCTTAACTTACAGGTTATTTAAAGGAAAACTCCATGGTCTTAACAAGTTAGCGTGAACATTTAAATGGTACTAAATAAAAGACATTTGTGTTAATGAATGTTAAAAATAGTATATCGTAAAGTATAATTTGCTGATTGAAGTTGCCTGTAGCATCAAATAATGGGGATCGCCATTTTTCAAAACACTTCAATGTGGAGGAGACAAAAGGCATAGTCCATTCTCGGATTTATCCTGCCCGTGATGTCGTTCAGTCGGTATCGTATAATATATCAGCATTGATCAGTTGCAATTATATCATTAAAAATTATGTAAATCGTAAAATAACGTCGTATATTTATCTTTTGATATTTACAAAATCATTTTGACTTCATATTAAGCATTGTATTGCACTAACGAAAAGGGAAAATGTGAGTAGAATTTGTTTGTGTAATTACCGATCAGGACTACCCTTGTCAACACATCGATCAGTGACCTCGAAAAACACAGGAAAGTAGACAGCATTGGGAACAACAAAGAAAAAAACATGTGTAAGCATAAAACAAGTTAAAACTGACAGTTATTTAACCTACGGCTACAGCCAATCACGTAAAGCATGAAATTATACGTAGAACTCCCCCCTGCCCGGTTACAAATAAATTCCTCTGTGTTATGAAAATTGAAAATGTAATATCAGATGGGAATATTAAGAACAAAATTAGAACGATATACAATTATAAACATTGTATTGCAGTTGATCTGATATTCAAACATAACCAAACGGGCACGATGTTGGGAAGAGTCAGATACATGCTATTTATTCAACTAACATGATCTGTCCCAGTGACGTCGCATGAAGAGGTGTCATGACCGCTTACACTACGACAGAAAATTCCAAATATTCATATTTCTAATTGGGTTTATTAATGTTAATGAAGGTTTTTTTTGTTTTTTTTTAATAATTATTTATTTACGAATAAAAAGTTACAACGTATTGAATTATAACAATTGTTCAACTGACTGGAGTTTTCCTTTAAAGACAATGTTATGCCTGAACCATATCTTGAAATTTTGGACTCAAAAAATGTCATTATTTTATGTAAATTTAGAATCACTAATCATAGATTACCGATTGAACTAGGAAGGTCACAAAATATTGAAAGAAACAATAGAATATGTCCCCTCTGTGACACAAATATCATTGGAGATGAATTTCATTATATTTTACAATGTCGATACTTTGAGCAAAACCGTAAGCATATCATCCCAAGTTACCTTAGAAATAGGCCAAATTTTCTTAAATTAAAAAATATTATGACCGTAACGACAAAATCAGATCTTTTGAAGTTATGTAAATTGATAAAAGTCATAAATGAATGTGTGTGTGCTCCGGTCTAATATCTGTGTCCATTTCTGTTTCTCTGTAACTATAATTGTACATGTATATATTTGTAATTATCTATACCATGTATATATTTGTAATTATCTATACCATGTATATATTTGTAATTATCTTTACCATGTATATATTTGTAATTATCTATATCATGTATATATTTGTAATTATCTATACCATGTATATATTTGTAATTCTCTATACCTATGTATTGCAATAGTTTATTGAGAAATAAAGATATATATATATATCAGTGTTATCTTAAAAATCTTGAAAATCTTATTATGTTCCGTTTGTCGATTCTTTCTTTCCTCATTCATGACTTATAACCAGGTTTGTAACAAGAGTAACACGACGGGTGCCACGCATGGTGCAGGAACTGTCGAGTCATCCGGAGAACGTGACTCCGCCCTCAGTTTTTAATGGGATTCGTGTTTCTCCATCTTTAGTTTTCTATGTAATGTTTTGTAGATCATCATTTTACGTATTGTCTTTTATTTCACTTGGTCAGTGTGTTTTACGTATTGTCTTTTATTTCACTTGGTCAGTGTGTTTTACGTATTGTCTTTTATTTCGCTTGGTCAGTGTGTTTTACGTATTGTCTTTTATTTCACTTGGTCAGTGTGTTTTACGTATTGTCTTTTATTTCACTTGGTCAGTGTGTTTTACGTATTGTCTTTTATTTCCCTTGGTCAGTGTGTTTTACGTCTTTCTTCGATTTACGACTTCTGATTGCCTCTTTTAGTATCGTCAAACATATTTTTAGCAGTATTTGATGTTCCATATCTGTTAAGGGATAATGTAAATCATGGATAATTTACCTTTTGATGGAGATTAGCATTTTTGTCATAGTAAAAGGGTAAGGAATGACCACATTTATAAAATAATTACCATATTTTGGGAAAAAAACAATTGATGATGTGACAAAGAATATAATCTGGAAACCAATTTTAAAACATAAATGCATTTAATGCAGAATGTCAGAACCGAAGTACTGACTACTGGGTGGATGATACTCTCATGGACTTACAGTTCACCAGCAGTGGTATAGATTCTGTGACAGTAATACAAATACGGTACCACTAAACAGAGTCCGGTAGAGTCAGGATAAGTCCGGTAGAGTCCGGAGGCAAAATATTAGTTTATATGTATATTAAATGATGTATTCCTGTGGTATTGGTTGTTTTTGATATATTTCTTATAATTTCCATCAAAATAAATAATAAATGATAGGTTTTAATTGAAATATACAAGGTGATCGGCAATCGCTCATATATTCAAAATGGCGGATATAGAGTCCGGTAGGAATATCGTCGATTTACAGCATGTATTCTGTACATTTAATGATTGATTATTATTGTATATGAGTTTATCTATAGGTATTTTATCAAAGATGTAATAAAATAGTAAGTAACGTGGAAATATTCATATATACAAGATGATATGTAAATAGAGTCCGGTATTCAAAATGGCGGACAGCAGAGTCCGGTACGATTTATGTTGATTTAATATGTGTATACTGTATATAAATCAATGGTTATAGTTATTCTGTTGGTGTACATTAGAGAAACCATGTAGATATGGAAAAAAAATGTTTTGTAAAGTGCAAAGTGTTCAGTCGTTCACGACTCGATGTTCGGACGAAGGAATGACAACAATGACTACACTAATTGAGGAACAATTCCGGAATAGCACATAAATGCGGACGTACGAACAAAAATCATTGGAAATAATTATAAATTTATTACAACTATGTTAACGCATCATTAAATTAAAAAAATATGCAGTTTTCATTTGAAATATTTACAAGAAAAGCGCTAATTTTATCTGTTTGACATATGAAAATGAAAGTTATTATTATTTTTATTATTGACATTTCTTATAGAGCGCTTAATTTATATACAATACTCTAAGCGCTTTACATAGCACAAATACACTAAAATAAACCAATAAAATTGAAATAAAACTCCCAAACTAGATTAAAACAAAAACAAAAACATATGATCAAATTGCATACTGGAAATAGAGCATAAAATTAAATGGTTCTCACTACATTTGAAAAATTTAGGGAAAAGCAATATACAGATAGGATAAAATAAAAAAATAAAAAATGACATATTTAGCTAAAAATTTGAAAAAATAGAAATATACTGCTAAAAGCCACCAAATTGACCGGATAACGATCTACTTAAAATCTTCAAGTTCTAAGCAATAGAGAAGACTTGTCTAAACAAATGAGTTTTAAGCTTTATTTTTGAACACATCAACATACTGAGTGGTGTCACGCAAAGCACTTAAAGGACAGCGATATTGACAATCTCAGGAAATCAGTACCTCAACCTGAGGTTAATGAGATTGTCAGCAAGCTCTTCGGTCCGTCAGACATTTTAAGCTCGGAGGACCAGGTCACTTTTGACGAGTTAAGAGCCGAACTGACGGACACATACGACATCCCATAGTTGACGGACCGACTCCTTCCTAATCTGAAGCAGTACGTGTTCAGGCCCCATCTGCGACATCCCTGGCTTCCTCGACTTTGGTACAACAATTGTAACGAGTCATACAACCATGTGATCAAGCGGAGTACTAACTGGGTCGTCCAGAAATTACCCGATTTAATCACAAATTGTATGATCTCGAACAAGACCAAAGTCGGAATGTTAGGTGTGCTCTGCATGACACCGGCAAATACAGTATAGCAGCCCAGGCTGCTATTGTTGAGGTTTTCCACCAAACCTGGACACAACTGACTCCAGAACAGAGGTCAAGGAGACTTTTGAAGTTATTGAACTTCATACATAAACAGACGGACTGTCAGATATCAACAGACGGACACTTGACAATCCCTGCAGTTTCATGGGTTGCACAAAAACCCGGGTAGCGAAAACGCGGTAAAAGCTGCAAAACCCAGTCAATAGACAGTAAAAAGCCTAGGTTGACATAAATTTGCTATTTGTAGTAACGAACTGTCTATGGCAATTTCTATTTTTAATAACTATTGAACCTGCTGGAATTTCTATTTTTAGTAACTATTGAGCCTGCTGGCATTTCTATTTTTAGTAACTATTGAGCCTGTTGGGATTTCTATTTTTAGTAAATATTGAGTCTGCTGATTTTGAATTGTCTATTTTTAGTAACTACTGTGTCTGTTAAATTTTTATTTTAATAAATTAATAAATTTCCCACATATGTACCTTTATGGATGTATTACTTACGAATTTAGTTGCTCACCTGCAAGACAGGGGAGTAGCAGACATTACAGACGGATTGCTAGACATTTTTTTTTGGGTTAATTTCTTTTTAATAAATTTAATAAATTCTTAGCCCTTTAACAGTATAATGAATTATTTTCAATTTGCAAAAGTTAAACAGACTTACGAAGTTACTCACCTACAAGACAGGGGAGTTACAGACGGATTACTAAACTATTTTTGTTATTAGTTTTATTTAATAATTTCTATTTTTAGTAACTATTGAGAATTTATATTTTTAGTAACTATTGAGTCTGCTGATTTTGAATTTTCTATTTTTAGTAACTACTGTGTCTGTTAAATTTTTATCTGAATAAATCTAATAAATTTCCCACATATGTACCTTTATGGACGTATTACGTACGGATTTAATTGCTCACCTGCAAGATAGGGGAGTAGCAGACATTACAGACGGATTGCTAGACTTTTTTTCTGTTTATTTCTTTTTAATCAATTTAATAAATTCTTAGCCCTTTAAAAGTATAATGAATTATTTTCAATTTGCAAAAGTTAAACAGACTTACGAAGTTACTCACCTTCAAGACAGGGGAGTTACAGACATTACAGACGGATTATTAAACTATTTTTGTAGGTAGTTTTATTTAATAAATTCAATAAATTCTTAGTCCTTTAAAAAATTGGAATAAATAATATTTTTTATATAAAATATCTTTCAGGGGGCCAACCCTCACATGTTCATTGCCTTGACGTGGCGTGAAAATATTAAAAACAATCTTTCTGAGACTTCAGCATTTCTGTGCTATTCCGGATTTGTTCCTCAATTAGTATAGACATTGTTGTCATTCCTTCATCCCAACAACTACTGAACAATTTACACTCTACATCACTTTCATTTGACACAATTGTATTACATATATCTGTTTTCTCTAAAGTACACCAACAGAATAACTATAACCATTGATTTATATACAGTATACACATATTAAATCAACATAAATCGTACCGGACTCTGTTGTCCGCCATTTTGAATACCGGACTCTATTTACATATCATCTTGTATATATGAATATTTCCACGTTACTTACTATTTTATTACATCTTTGATAAAATGCCTATAGATAAACACATATACAATAATAATCAATCATTCAATGTACAGAATACATGCTGTAAATCGACGATATTCCTACCGGACTCTATATCCCCCATTTTGAATCAATGAGCGATTGCCGATCACCTTGTATATTTCAATAAAACTTATTATTTATTATTTATTTTGTTGGAAATTATAAGAACTATATAAAAAACAACCAATACCACAGGAATACATCATCTAATATACATATAAACTAATATTTTGCCTCCGGACTCTACCGGACTTCTCCTGACTCTACCGGACTCTGTTTAGTTGTACCCATAAAAATATAGATACATAATTAAGTGCAATCGACGCATTTCTAGAATTACCTTCTTCAGGTAATCTCATATTCAAAAGATTGGAAAGCCAAATAATTTTAAAATATTTGGGAACAAGTACCCCATGGAGCTTAATCAGGAAATTATTGCACTTGAAATAAATACGTAGACTTTAGATTTGGGCGCACACGACGCGTTTTTAGAATAACAGCGATCGGGTAGGCTCAAAATCAAATATTTGGAATGCCAAACAATTTGAAAAAAAATCTTTGTGGTGGAGATTTCATTGCAAATACTTCAGTTTCTTGAAATATTAATTGTATATCATTCTAATATGGCGTGCAACTTTCGCTTTGAAAACAAACATATTCTCTAAATAGCACAATTATTTTTAGGACATGTACGAAGTTTTATCGGCGTTGTCCAGTGTTTTTGTACTATCTGATCACGTAAACCAGCAATTGAAATAATAAAAATAGAAATTAAAAAAAAAAATTCTTTGAATCTTAATGGAATATTTGACTAAACGGCTGTTCCGTTAACTTCGTTATACCCCCTTGAAAAAGCACATGTTGTTGCGCCATCGTCTGCTCCGTTTACAAACAACATAAATGATCGTGGTGCAAACAAACATAAACATTATCGAATTGTTACTTGACATATATGTTTTTCCGGAAAAAATACTTTAGACAACCAGCTATCTACTTTGACGTTTGTAAGTTGCCGTCTTCCGGTGACGTAGTTAACAAGGAACGCTGGTGACATTGACACAAGGTGGTTACTGATATATTTTACGATTTTGTGAGCATTTTACTTGTTTAGGGAGCTAAATGAAAAATGCCATCAAATTGGAAAATATCAGTAACTTGATTACATCACCGTCTTGTTATCAATGTAGGGAAACTACTGTTAATATGAAGGTTAGTGGATGTTGTTATTGTATGCATTTCCATTATTACTGACTTCCATTCAAAATATAAGTTAGATTTTTCCCACTAGAATCGAAATAATTCTTGGAAGCAATAGTTTATATAATGTTTTAACATAGGTAACAATATTTTGGTTAAATTTATTCATTACTGATTCTGTAATTCATCGTAGAATGCCAAATTTTCAATCGGGGAGCAAATCGGAACAGCCAAATTCTTGCGAATCCATAAGACCGCATTGATTTATAAATTACCGTAAATGCCCTATTAGAATCGAAATAATTCTCCCATTCATGTTTTATGCTCATTTTAACATGATAAGGCGTTATATTTGTCTAAATTAACAGCTCGCTTTCTCGGACTGTAAAATATCGACAAATATAATGCCTCCCCATGTTAAAATGATCATAAGCCATGACATGGGATAATTATTTCTTAAATAATATGCCAATTACTTTTCCTGATATACATGTATATAACAATTAACACTCCAGTCATTCGATGCGCAATAATCAAAATACCGTGTCCTATTCTGGTCCTATTATAATAACAAAGAATGCCGAAGGATTTCTTAAGTATGCATTTCAGAAATGTGGTTAAGTCTACTCTTTGATAGAAAATTGTATGAGATATAATGAATGAGAATATTGTCTAGTTGTGGTTATATGCTGGGAGTAACGTAGCGTTTTATTACTCCTTGTTATATCTTTTCACGAATTGAACACCAGCGCCATAAAAAAAAAAAACTTCACGTGAAAAACATTCTCACTCTACGTATGCTCAGCGTATTCGTTAATAATAATATTTGTTAAACATCGGAATCGGACTCGGTATAGTTAGAGTATTACGGTTGTGAATGACACGCGTGTTATATAGCAATTATCGATTAATTTTGACCACTTTTTAATCGGTTTAAGGTATAAAAATTGTCTACTACACTCACGGGTCAAAAGTTTTCCTCACTAATATATTTCATATAAAACCACTTATTTTCAAAACATTCTCCTGAAGTCATTCCTTATCTTATTTTCATGAAATTTTCAGCATTAAATGCAGAAATAAATATAGTTTCTTCTTCGTATAATTTTCAAATAATTTCAATTCTACTTTCCCTTACGAAATGATTTAAAAACTAAATAAATTTTTTTCACCAAATCTTACTATATAATCATATAAAATTGTGACGTCAAGAATTTACATTTGTGTTTAAATCATAAATGGTTGTAAATAAAAGTTCGAATAAGTTACATGAAGATATCAAAATAAACTCTTACTAATTATATTACTAAAGGTGAAAATTTCATGAAAATCTGCTAAAGAATGACTTCTTGAGAATGTTATGAAAATAAGTGGTTTTATATGAAATATATAGGGAAATATCTTAGTGAGGAAAAACTTTTGATCCGTGAGTGTATATACACATCCGTAAGTAAATCTATGTTGTAATTTAATTTTTATTAGATTAAAATATAATTCTATTATGACGTCCTTCAAACGCTTTGAGTCCAAACCCGTGGTAAAATTAATATATACCTACACCCATTGTAATTTATGACGTCATCGACAATTTATAACGATATTTTACCATTTTTAACATATTAGAATCGAAATAATTCATGGAAGCCCGAATTTATATTATTTTCACCACGGGTAGGCACTTTATGCCTATATTTTACCCCTCGATTGGCATAAACTGCCTACCCGAGGTAAAAATAATATAAATTCGGGGTACCGTGAATTATTTCTTAAATATCAGATTATTAATCATAAAACCTTAAATTTGTATTTTATCAAATTTCTACTTTAAATGAATTTCAACTTCATAGTTTCTAATATTTTATGTAAAAATTGTATATTATTATTTACTATAAGTATTTGGTTTATGAGAATAAAATTAATTCATTTATTATTTCAATATTTTATGCAAAAATTGAGAAGAATTAATCGCATTGTGGCGATTACACTTTTCGTGTGTTTTCAAAATATTACAATAAAAATAATAACAAATAACATGGTTTACTGAGTAAAACAGATAACAATTGTTAATATTGTAGTAAAACAAAATAAAAAAAAGATAATCAGAAAATATATAATAAGCTATTGTAATAAGTCTCTGGTAGGTTAAGACATTTAATATTAGTAGAAGGCACTTGTAAGTGAAATACCTTTAATACTGTAACAAGTCTATCAATTCGTGGTTGATTACAGCTTTACATTCTGCTATTAATACATGTATATCTAACTCTTTTCGTTACATCCCTTTTCCTTTATTTTATCCCAATATCCAAGAGTTGTTGGTTTTTGTACATCCCATAGGGCCTCCTACGTGTATTTGAGCATAATCCTGACACGTGTTGGTACATTTCCAGCCATCGTATCTCTTATATTGGCACGCACACATTTCTTGGAACATTCATAGTCCTTAGCACACAAAACCTACAAACAGTACATAAATGTTATCGAAATTATTTACATTTATAATAATATGTTGAATTGTGAGTGAGTGAGTGAGTGAGTGAGTGTTGATTAACGCCAACTCAACAATATTTCAGCTATATCATGGCGAGAACAAGTTAATTTTCAATGAGATGAAGATGAGGTCCGCTTTGTACTAGACCAACACACTTAGTTTGATTTTTATAGTGCTAGCTCACTGCAGCAACAGTCCGCGGTTAAACATGTCATCCCAATTGGACACATTATCATGATTCAAAGCCAACCAGTCTCTGCTCTTTCTCCTTAATGCTGCATTTTTAGCGAAGAAACAGCAAATACCAATTTCATAGTCTTTGGTTTGAGCCGATTGGGGCTCGACCCCACGATCTACCACACACGAGGTGAGTACGTTAACTATTACACCAACGATACGGTTGTGTTGAATTGTGTACTGTGTGCTTAATCCTACTGTTAGCAATATACATGCAGTTATATTGGGGCGATCAAACTTTATATGGTTGGTTGTATGATGCTTAACACCACTTTCAACAATATTTCAGTTATATTGTCGCGGTCAGCTTTATTGGTGGAAGATACCGACTAGGGACCAGGAGAAAACCACTGACCTGTCGCAAGTTACTGACAAACGTTATTGCATAATGTTGTATCGAGTACATCTCACCGCTAAAGTTGTTAGTTCCAATCCGTACATGGCGAGGTGTACTCGATACAACATTATGTGATAAAGTTTGTCAGTGACCTTCGACAGGTCGGTGGTTTGGTCCGGGTACTCCAGTTTCCTCCACCAATAAAACTGACCGCCACGATATAGCTGAAATATTGTTGAAAGTAGCGTTAAACACCATAACCCCCCTTCCCTCCAATTGACTTGTGTGCACGACTTCATTAAGAAAACGTTTGTTGAAAGTGGCGTTAAACACCATATACCAAACCAAACCATCAACAAGTAAGAGTGCTATATTCAATATTATTAGAACTATTTTCATTACAGCAGGCATCAATGTGATGCCTTTCACACGATAATCGTATGATCATTAGAAGCAAAAAAACCGCTGTAGATACATAGAAATACTTACTATTTCCTGGTTTGTCACATTCTAGCCAATAAATTTATTTGATCCTGAAGCGACCACAAGAGGGGGTACCACCATCGTCTTCGCATTGCAGAGTTGCACCAGAATTCGTCTCCGCCTTAACATAGACATATTATGTGAATTTAGTTGTTTCAAAGGCAACATTTCAACTCTTTAAACGTACAATAATCAACTTAAGTGTAATTGAGTCGGAACAATTAATTGGAGATAACCATATTGTTAATGTTAGGGGGTCATGGTGTTTAACGTCACGCTTAGCAATTTTTCCAGTTATATCGTGGCGGTCCGTTTTATTGGTGGAGGTTAACGACCGGAATACGCGGACAAAACTTTTCTCCACATTTTCTACAATGTACATAATTTAATCGATATAAATGATATCCTGCATGTTTTATTTTACAACTGATAATCTTTCTTCTAAACATGGGACTTCATGTTTGTTATCATTTCCATTATGCTACAAAAATAGTTCCTTAAGCCTCTTTTCAATATAAAGTTAGCGAGTCTGTGTGCCAACCTTCACTTAAAACAGTGATATGTCAAACGAAAATCTAGAAAATGACAAACATCGCAGATCAAAAGTTCTGGACAGAGCTCAGCTGCTGACGCAATAGCTTTTCAACAAGGCTACGTAGCTCTTACGTTCACAACATCGTTAAAAAAATTACGGTCGTCATCACAATCTGGTTAACCGTTACGAAATATCTATATCTCAAAATACAATGGAACTTTTACTTTTTACGTAGATAGTTCTTTCCTCTATCACTGCCAATACTTTTACCGGACTTGACAATATATATATGAGTAACACGGCGGGTGTCATATAAGAAGCCGGAACTACTTACCCTTCGCGAGCACCTGAGTTCATCCCCGGTTTTTGTGGGGTCCGTGTCGCTCATCGTTTTAGTTTTTTTGTATTGTCCTATTGTGTGTATTTACGTTCTGATTTCCGTGTGATTTGTGTTTGTACAGTGGTGTCCATCAAATATTGTGTTGTGTTTTTGTTTTGTTTTTCTTCGTTTTTTGTGTCCTATGTTGCCAATGTCTTTGGGTTGTCCTATTTTGATTGCCACTCTGGTATTATCTAACGTTTATTCCCTGATGAAACCTTCATTAGCTTCATTGGATATCTACATGTACTTACGTCACAGGTACACTAAAGGCACTTGTCAGAGATTCCTGCTGAAAAATAATAAATGTAGAATATTTTAATGCGTAATATCATCGTCATTAATCCACGGATGACCACGCTCCGATCAATCTCCACTCATCACAATCACGTTTCGATTACTCCCAACTCGTCGTGATGAGTAGAGAGTAGCGAAGCGTGATCAAATATGAGTTATGGACGATTGGTAAAATATGTTAATTCATAAATTGATATCCGCGATCAAATTGAGTTCCGAATTACAATTTGTATTAATGATTTTAACAACCCCACCTCACCAATCCCTCCCTGAAAAAAAAAACAAACAAACAAACAAACAAACAAAAGAAAAGCAAACAAATCAAATATAGAAATATAAATAGAAAGTGTTTAACTAGACACCGAGGTGACTTTGAACGATCTTTGCTCTCCTGTTCAGGCCCTTTGGTTTTATTGCTCCTAAACACTATTTATACTATCATACTAGACATTATTTGGTTTTCCAATATTTCTATATTGAGCGTACCCGATGAAGGTTATTCCACAAACGTGTCGTGCGTACTAAATACGGTCGTTTTGAATCATTTCCATTCCGTCAAAATTTAGTTATTTTCGTCCACCAGATCACGTGATTTCGATGGAATGTTCAGCATTGGACTTCCGGTGTCTATGAACATAACACAAACTCCAATCGATTTATGCCGTTTTAACGTTTGATATTCAACATAAAAAAATCTTGACATTTTCTGCAAAAGACATATTAATTAAATTATTTTATTTGTATCAAAGGCTTCACTGCAGAGACAATTACTTCTTTAAAATAAAATTTGTTTTCTTTCTTTATTTGCTGCTGTCAGCATCATGAAAGAAAACGATCTGCCATTATATATTTCTGATATCAGACAAATAGTGGGGTACAGAACAACAGTATTTATTCGGCCGTTTCCTTGGCGTCTCCATATTACAATTACTTATAATCTACCGCATCGACGACTATGATATGCTGACGTTGTCACAGTAATAGCGTAAACACCGGACGACGTCTGCCAATCACTTCAGATGTCAAGACACGAAAAAGACGGAACGTGGTCGGAATTGACATGATTTGAAATAACCGTATTGGATATATACGTTATTATTAGAACTAGCAGATTAAAGTAATTTAAATAGAAACATAGATAAACGTATTTCAAAATCTTGTTACTGTGAAAAATGTTTTTTTTTAATATACTGAATGTTGGCATACAAATGTGAAAGCCTTCGTTTCCATAACAGAAAATGGGCGGAATAAATTAAGAACCTATAAACTTTTGAAGCCTGAGTATGGTGTTGAAATATTTGTAAAGTTTTAGCGGCTATTGACGCTTTTGTGAAAATTAGGTGTGGTGTGGCTCCGATAAGATTAGAAACTTGCCGATATGAAAATATAAAACTTGACGAAAGACTTTGTTTAAAGTGTTCAAATTTAATTGACGAAGAAACCCATGTTGTTTTACATTGTCCTATTTATTCTGATA